>CM019066.1:34800100-34863632 GCA_009667805.1 Leptobrachium leishanense | reverse complement strand
GTCAAACCCAAGACTTTTATTTCCATGGCGAAAACCCCAAAAGACATAGACCGTTGCTTTGGGGAAGACTTATGTTCATTTATATTGTGTGGTTTTAAATATGTTTTACATCGTTTTGGTTTTGGTTTTGGTTTTGGTTTGGTGAAAAATGACATAGCTTTGGTTTTAAAATACTATATTCCTGTAGGTAAATGTGTCTTTGTATAAAACAGTAAACAAGCTTTGCTGCTGTGTAATTATGCGTCAGGGATTTTCCCATCATTATCTAAGTACATGTTTAATTTAAGGGATCTCTGATAGAGTGTGTGTTTAATCTGATGTGCTGGAACAATGGATGTACAAATGTTATGTGGACTGAAGGCTAAGAGAATGTGAAGAATGTTGATTGTAAATAACTGCCATACCTCATTGTATGGATAGGCTCCTAATTAGTATGGGTATACAAATTATGACTGTTGTACTGGAGCATATAGTTGGCGTTGTTCATTAAAGGATTCAGATCATCTGAGTGTTTGAAACATACAGCTCTGCCTGGTGTTGTCATTATACGTCGGCTATATCTCACCACTACCCAGGAACGGGTCATTTTAACTCCGCAGCAGAACCTCGATTCGCCGCGCCGTTGCGCCACCTTGAATTGGTACCTCGGGATACCGCAACCACCCCGAATTGGGACCTCGACTCAGCGCCGTGCCCGCATCTTCAAGGAGACTCTACCGAACCGCGGTTCACCACGCAGACCGTCTCCAGCCTTTCAATGGTCAGTAGATCCGCTGCCCGAGACGCCGAGTGCCGTGCCACTCGGTAGTCGGTGGATTTTCACCGTGGGTGCCCCATCTACTCTCCAGATCTCCACCGCCACGTGGTCTTCTACCCAAGCGCTCGAGACGCCGGGTGCCGTGCCACTCGGTAGTCGGGCTTGGCAACACCAAAGAGGGGGTCAGATAGAGCAGGACCGCAGGCGGATACTCCATTCCGTCACAGCGGTATCCCGAGGTACCAATTCAAGGTGGCGCAACGGCGCGGCGAATCGATGTTCTGCTGCGGAGTTGGAGTGACCCGTTCCTGGGTGGTGGTGATATATAGCCGACGTGAAATGATAACACCAGACGAAGCTGTATGTTTCAAACACTCAGATGATCTGAATCCTTTAATGAACAACGCCACTATTTATGCTCAAGTACAACAGTCATAATTTGCATACCCATACTAATTAGGAGCCTATCCATACAATGAGGTATGGCAGTTATTTACAATCAACATTCTTCACATTCTCTTAGCCTTCAGTCCACATAACATTTGTACATCTATTGTTCCAGCACATAAGATTAAACACACACTATCAGAGATCCCTTAAATTAAACATGTACTTAGATAATGGGGAAAATCCCTGACGCATAATTTACACAACAGCAAAGCTTGTTTTACTGTTTTATACAAAGACACATTTACCTACAGGAATATAGTATTTTAAAACCAAAGCTATGTCATTTTTCATAAACTAAATTAAACTAAAACCAAACATGTAAAACATATTTAAAACCACACAATATAAATGAACATAAGGTCTTCCCCAAAGCAACGGTCTATGTCTTTGGGTTTTCGCCATGGAAATAAAAGTCTTGGGGTTTGACGTGGGGAGCGCTACGTCAGTTCCATGATATGTTGTCTTCAGACATTGCATCGCCCGATAGCGTAAATGGACAGGTTTTGCCTGAATGGAGGAGGAGAGCACGGCTACCGTTTCCGAGGCAGATGAGGTCCGTTGCCTCGAAGGTCTTCTTGATAGCCCAAAGCTTTTGGAGAGGAAGTTGCAGCTGATACTTTATCGAGTCAATGTCGTAATCCTGGAAGGTGATCACTTGAGCTGTATGGAGTGCCGACTTGTCCAAATTGATTATGAAACCAAGGTCTTGCAGAAGGGCAACCATCATCTCGGTATGGTGGGAGGACAGGGCAGGATCCTGGGCTAGGATGAGTATGTCGTCTAAGTAGACTATGGTCTTGATGCCTCATTAGCGGATGAATGCAATGACTGGTTTTAGGAGCTTTATGAAACACCATGGTGCGGAGCTGAGGCCGAATGGCAGACATGTGAACTGCCACAGATTGTGGTGCCAACGGGACTGCAGATATGGGCGGTGATTGCAAAAGATAAGGATTGTGAGGTATGCGTCTGTTAAATCCAGCCTCGTGAACCAGTCTCTGTCTCAGAGGAGGTACCTGAGTAGATGTACTGTATTCCCTCCATTTTGAAGTGACGGTAGGTCACAAAAGTATTTAGGGCCTTCGGATTTATTACCGGTGTAAATCCATTGACTTTTTGTGTACCAGGAAAATATTGCTTACGAAGAGCAGGGGCCTATGTGCCTGGTTGAACTGCAGCCTTCAATTGCAGTGAGCGAAGTTCCCTATCTCACAATGACGCTTTGTGCGAACTGTAATGGGCCAGGTGCGGGGGACTGGTCAGGAACCTGGGAGAAATCGATTTAAGAGACCAGACATCAGTGGCGTAGCGTGGGTTGTCAGCGCCCGGGGCCAGCCAAGAATTGTGCGCCCCCCCCCCACCTGTGGACACGTTATCGATATTGCCCCAGCTCACACATGGATTTGCCCCAGCTCATGGATTTGCCCCCAGCTCATGGATTTGCCCAGCTCATGGATTTGCCCCAGCTCATGGATTTGCCCCAGCTCACACATGGATTTGCCCCCAGCTCACACATGGATTTGCCCCCAGCTCATGGATTTGCCCCAGCTCATGGATTTGCCCCAGCTTACACATGGATTTGCCCAGCTCTCACCTGGATATTGCTCCAGCTCCGGCAGGGGTTGCGGGGACCCAAATGCCGGGCAGCGCGGGAGTGCCTGCCCGGTCCTGAAGAGTCCGTCCTGTTGAAGGTGATGCGGCTGCGTGGCGTGCGTGTACAGGTCACCTGGTCCGGCCAGTCAGGAGGTACAGAGACTCAGTACCACCTGATTAGCCGGACCACGTGACCGGCTGCACCTGCACGCAGCCGCTTCCTTTAACAGGACGGACTCTTCAGGACCGGGCAGGCACTCCTGCGCTGCCTGGCATCTGGGTCCCCGCAACCCCCGGGCCAGTTTTAGGGGCGCAAATGCGCCCCTAACAAAACTGCACCCGGGGCCACGGCCCCCCCAGCCCCCCCCACGCTACGCTACTGCCAGACATGGTTCGCAGTACCTAGGAACAGACGTGAGCTCGCACCACTTGGGAAGGAAAAACGCAATCAACCTGCGACCGGCATGTGTTGGAGCAGGAGCGCAGGGGTACTCACCGGCGGAATAACGACGTCTGGGCCTGGTGAAGCCGCAGCCAATGGGAACGCCTCGGGCCAGGACTTTTTGAAGAGACGAGATGGATACATTAAAGAAGAAAGATATATATATATATCTCATACAGCGTAGGCGCCTATTTATAGACCAGATTACTATAGTGTTATGAAGTAGTTAAATTATAACTAATAAGTAGTGAGATGCTGCCCGAAGGGGTAAGCGCAATATACAGAAAAAACAACCAAAATCTGCATTAACCAAAAATGAAATTATAGCTAGAACCTTTGTAGCGCATCAAAAATAGATTTAAAGGTAGACTTCAACAAAGAGGTATATCAAACATAAAGTGCTTCAGTCTTAAAGTGCTTCAATCTTAAGGTGACAAATATTCAATGTACACATATAAAAGTGCAATGTGCCATAGAACACAGTAAAGTGCAACAATATATAAAATTCCAGCAGTGAGATGGGTATAAGAGAGTCTATAAAGTGCAACAGTGTCCGAATGTGCAAAATGTGCAAATTCAATGATATCCAATAAAACAGTATGAATACCAGTGGGAAAAAATTCCTTAAAATTTACTTCTCTTTATGTTCAAGCGATGCACAAATATAGTCCTCCTTTCTTCATCTGTGTATCTCTTGTCATCTCTCAATAATGGAGAGGATAGCCAGAAAGGAGAAAAAAGTGAGAGACAGAGAAAAAAAGCAAAAAAAGGATTCGAGGGGAGAGAAAGAATGAAGAAATAATCGTGCAGAAAATCCCAATTAAATATGGCAAATAAATCACTCGTGGGAATATGGAAACTCACATTTATAAGAGCCTAAAAAATCCCTGGCTCTAGGTTTAGGAGCTTCCAGCCATATAGAGGGTGGCGTATCCCTTCTTAAATCTTCAACTCTGGTTGCGATGGCTACAATAAGATAATAGACAACGCTCCCATAGTATATTACCGTATTATGATAAAAAGAGGTGATAATGTATTGAACTCACCAGATATGGAGCCTCTTCCACACAGGCTCACTCAATACAGCGTCAGGTACACTATGGTGGATACCCAGAACCTCTGCCCAACCGTCTGAGGGCCAGATATCAGGAGCTTCCAAGCGGCGGCAAGTATATATCCAAGGAGAGTAGTCAATAGAATATAAACCATATAAAATTTCTTGTGTATTAAAAAATTAATTGCATATTAAAAAATGGACAGATGCGTTACCGAGACGCGTTTCGGCCTAAACAGCCTTCCTCAGTCTGTATATTTAGGTGCACTATTGTCCAAAAAATCTCCAAATTTGTTTCTTTCTCTCACTTTTTTCTCCTTTCTGGCTATCCTCTCCATTATTGAGACACGGCAAGAGATACACAGACCAAGAAAGGAGGACTAAAGGTATATTTGTGCATCGTTTGAACATAATGAGAAGTAAATCTTAAGGAATTTTTCCCACCGGTATTCATACTGTTGTATTGGATATCTTTGAATTTGCACATTTTGCACATTCGGACACTGTTGCACTTTATAGACTCTCTTATACCCATTGCACTGCTGGAATTTTAAATATTGTTGCACTTTACTGTGTTCTATGGCACATTGCACTTTTATATGTGTACATCGATTGAATATTTGTCACCTTAAGATTGAAGCACTTTAAGACTGAAGCACTTTATGTTTGATATACCTCTTTGTTGAGATGGCTACATTGGTATTGCCCAAAAGGATGCGGGCATGCTGTGCTCATGCTCTGATCAAAGGGGATTCCAACACTGTATTATGGGTGACGGCTTCATCGGCCAGGATGATAGAGAGCGGATCGGAGATGTCCAGCAGCTTGTCCTGGGTAGTGCAAAGGCCATGCTCAAGGCCCTTGTGGGGGCCCTTCCCCACTTTCCCCATGAAAGTGATAAGATCTTAATCGAATTCCAGGGTAAAGAACACCTTATCCGGAAGTGTGGGACTTGGACATTCCACCTGCAAACGTGCCCTGGATTCCTTATCCAGCGGGCGACGCAGCCAGAAACTGAAGTATTCGGCGATGTGGTCAGGTGGTAACCAGGGCCAAGATTGGGGATGGGTGGTAGTACGGGGATCGAAGAAAGGTAGCCCGCTAGCATCCGGGATCGCTTCGGGAGAATCCAAGGAATCTAAAGAGCGCATGGGTGCCAGCGCGGGAGTGGAGCGGGGCTCACCCACCATAATGTCAGAACAGGGCTCACCTGTTGAACCGGGCACTGCCGGTGGATTACTGGATATGTCGGCTTCCTCACCATCGGAGGTTCCAGCCTGGAAACTCATCCAGGAGTTCATAACCATAATCCCCTTCTTTAAGCTCAGAGTCGGGGAACATTGGATTTTATTCTGTATATGTTTATATTGTTCAAAAGATCTTTACTTTTCTCCAGTATGTAATTATAATTAATAATTAAAGGTGATTTGTATTAATAATGATGTTAGGAGTCTTACCAAGGAATAATATGCAGACAATGCCCCACATTGTTTTTAATCACGGGGTTAAATATGTGTAGGTTGCCTCTTTCATTGTTAATTGATGATTTATTTATTACTAGTTGTTAAGCCTGCCTGGAGGACTGTCTAGTGTTGTTGCCAGCTCAGAATTCATGTCCACATATTTGTTTTTCCAATATCCTATCCAAGAGTATCTCCATTTATAAATGTGTTTGTAACGGGTCTGGCGCCATCCCATCCGCAACAGGAGGGCCAAGTGAGCAGCTGTGATGGGTGCGCGCACAGCTGACAGCGCATTACAAAGGCTATTATATATTAGAGCAGGTTCCTCTTCCCTCTTAGATTGCAAACTCACGGGAACAGGACCCCTCTTAGACTGTAAACTCATGGGTCAGGACCCCTTAGATTGTAAGCTCATGGGACCCTTTAGATTGTAAGCTCATGTGACCCCTTAGATTGCAAACTCATAGGACCCCTTAGATTGTAAACTCATGGGACCCCTTAGATTGTAAACTCATGGGATAGATTATAAACTCATGGGACCCCTTGTGACGGAATGGAGTATCCGCCTGCGGTCCTGCTCTATCTGACCCCCTCTTTGGTGTTGCCAAGCCCGACTACCGAGTGGCACGGCACCCGGCGTCTCGAGCGGCTTGGGTAGAAGACCACGTGGCGGTGGAGATCTGGAGAGTAGATGGGGCACCCACGGTGGAAATCCACCCGACTACCGAGTGGCACGGCACTCGGCGTCTCGGGCAGCGGATCTACTGACCATTGAAAGGCTGGAGACGGTCTGCGTGGCGAACCGCGGTTCGGTAGAGTCTCCTTGAAGATGCAGGCACGGCGCTGCGTCGAGGTCCCGATTCGGGGTGGTTGCGGTATCCCGAGGTACCAATTCAACGTGGCGCAACGGCGCGGCGAATCGAGGTTCTGCTGCGGAGTTAGAATGACCCGTTCCTGGGTAGTGGTGATATATAGCCGACGTTAAATGACAACACCAGGCAGAGCTGTATGTTTCAAACACTCAGATGATCTGAACTCCTTTTAATGAACAACGCCACTATTTATGCTGAAGTATACAGTCACAATTTGCATACCCATACTAATTACTAGCACACCCATACTAATTAGATTATGTCAGTTATTTACAATCAACATTCTTCACATTCTCTTAGCCTTCAACTCACACAACGTGTGTACATCCATTGTTCCAGCACATCAGATTAAACACACACTCTATCAGAGATCCCTTAACCCTTTCGCTGCTGAGGCTTTTCCCGCCCCTGTGCTGAGGTCATTTTTTACCTGTTTTGCGCATCATGTTTAAACGTGTTTTTAAGGCTTATTTTAGTATATGACATCGACATATTATATATCGTTCTTTCCGTCAGACTCGGTAGATTCATAATATGTCATTATTATATGTATACGTTATGTCATGTTTGTATATTATAACAAAAAATGCAATAAAATATGTATTTTCAATAATTTACAGCGTGTAAAGTGTTTTTTTCCACATTTTAACATGCGAGCAATTGCGGTTATATTTTGTATGGGGTGCGCTTGTTAAAAAAATTAGAGATGGGGTCTCGTTACATTTTTTTTTGGGGAAAATGACACCATTTTTAACAAACGCACCGCATACAAAAATCGTTAATGCAGCATCATTGTTCACATTATAATTGAAATGGGAACAATATTGCTGCATTAACAAAACAAAAAAAAAAAAAAAGTGTTTATTTTTTTTTTTTTTATTTATTTTTTTTATTTTTTTTTTATTTTTTTTTTATTTTTTTTTTTTTTTTACAATTTTTTTTACTTTCATGTTTGGTATCGTTGGAACGGCCATGCTCTGGATATCAAAATTTAACCCCTAACTGCCACGGATCGGGAGATAGGGAGTTCATTGGAACTCCCTATCTCCACAGTTCGTGGCAGTTAGGGGTTAATGCTAGGACTGGCGTCATCGTGCTACGCACGATGACGCCAGTCCTCTGGGGAGTTCCCGGAAGCTTGGCCGACATCCAAGATGTCGGCCAGCTCCCGGAAGGATCGCAAATCGGCGCTTTTCAGCGCCGATTTGCGATCCAGCTCCCCAGGGGTTAATGCCAGGCATCATTTGGAAGGGCAGGCTGTGCCCTTCCAAATGATGCCTGGGTTAAGCCCCTGTGAGCCGCCGATCGGGAGGGAGAGAGGTCCGAAGGACCTCCCCCCCTCCCTTTCAGGCGCCTCCTCCGCACATGCGGGGGGGCGCCTGAATTATGTGTCATCGCGGGGGCGCGATGACACATAATAATGGCGGCCACTGCTCCGGATGCCGGGCTGACATCCAGGATGTCAGCCCGCACCGGAGGGGCCAGCGATCGGCCGACCCGGCCGAACGCTGACCCCAATGCGAGGATGCGCTCAGCGCGTCCTCCGCATACCAGCGGCAATGCTGAGGACGCGCTGAGCGCGTCCTTAGCATTGAAGTGGTTAAATTAAACATGTACTTAGATAATGGGGAAAATCCCTGACGCATAATTTACACAACAGCAAAGCTTGTTTACTGTTTTATACAAAGACACATTTACCTACAGGAATATAGTATTTTAAAACCAAAGCTATGTCATTTTTCACTAAACTAAATTAAACTAAAACCAAACGATGTAAAACATATTTAAAACCACACAATATAAATGAACATAAGGTCTTCCCCAAAGCAACGGTCTATGTCTTTTGGGGTTTTCGCCATGGAAATAAAAGTCTTGGGGTTTGACGTGGGGAGCGCTACGTCAGTTCCATGACATATCTCCCCTCCCCAAAGGAGTCCGACGGCCACAGTTGGACCCCAAAGGGTCGACGCGGGTCGTTGGACCAATAGTCCATACCTGGGTCCATAGTCTGTTGGGAGGAGGCGAGCCACCAGGCTTCTCCATTTGTCCTTGCGGCAGTGCCTGGCGTGTTGGGGGTACAAATCTTTGGGGGTACCCCCTCCGGAATAAGGGTCCTGTGGTCGGGGAGGGGTACCGCCTGTACCACCTCCAGAGGTATCGCGCACCCGGGAAAAACGGGTGCTAAATGCACGCGCCCCGAGTGCCCTGGTCAGCCGTTGGAAAAAACAGTGGCTGCATGGGGCCTCCGGGCCAAAGGGGTGTGGAGATGGGCAGAGTTGAAACAGGCTCTGCCCCATTGCCAGTGCGTCGGCTGGGAGGTTCAAGGCCGAGGAAGGGTCCCCTGGCAGGAGAATGGCGTCCTCCATCTCCGGTGGGGTCAGTGGCTGCGGGATAAGCAGCCCGGGTGTATCCTCTTTCTGCTCCTCGGGACAGACGAGAGAGGGTGGGCAGAGGCCAGCGGCACTCTGCCCCGTTGCCAGTTCTTCTGCTGGGTAAGCGGGTGTGGGAACAAAGTCCAGGGGGTCGGATGGGGTCAACGGCTGCGGGATAAGCAGCCCGGGTAAATCCTCCTTCTGCTCCTCAGGGTAGACGATGGAGGGTGGGCAGGGCCAGCGGCACTCTGCCCCGTTGCCAGCTCTTCTGCTGGGGAGGTGGGTACAGGAACAAAGTCCAGGGGGTTGGATGGGGTAAGCGGCTGCGGGATAAGCAGCTCGAGGGTATCCCCCTTCTGCTCCTCAGGGCAGATGGTGGAGGATGGGCAGAGGCCAGCGGCACTCTGTCCGGTTGCCAGCTCTTCTGCTGGGGAAGCGGGTGCAGGAATGACGTCCAGGCGGTTGGATGGGGTCAACGGCTGCGGGATAAGCAGCTCGGGTAAATCCTCCTTCGGCTCCTCAGGGCAGACGATGGAGGGTGGGCAGAGGCCAGCGGCACTCTGCCGCATTGCCAGATCTTCTGCTGGGGAGGTGGGTATAGGAACAAAGTCCAGGGGGTCGGATGGGGTCAACGGCTGTGGGATAAGCAGCTCAGGTAAATCCTCCTTCTGCTCCTCGGGGCAGATGAGGGAGGGTGGGCAGAGGCCAGTGGCACTCTGCCCCGTTGCCAGCTCTTCTGCTGGGGAGGTGGGTACAGGAACAAAGTCCAGGGGGTCGGATGGGGTCAACGGCTGCGGGATAAGCAGCTCAGGTAAATCCTCCTTCTGCTCCTCGGGGCAGACGAGGGAGGGTGGGCAGAGGCCAGCGGCACTCTGCCCCGTTGCCAGCTCTTCTGCTGGGGAGGTGGGTACAGGAACAAAGTCCAGGGGGTTGGATGGGGTAAGCGGCTGCGGGATAAGCAGCTCGGGGAAATCCTCCTTCTGCTCCTCGGGGCAGACGAGGGAGGGTGGGGAGAGGCCAGCGGCACTCTGCCCCGTTGCCAGCTCTTCTGCTGGGTAAACGGACACTGCCACAGTGTCTTCTTGCGGGGGTGGGAGGATAACTTCCTCACTGGCCACTCGGACCCTTTACGCGGCCCATTCTGGTCGCTTGGCACCTGCCGTGCTTCTTCTGAGCTGGCCGGCTCATCTACTGTGGTCCCGACGGGGACCCATGGGAGCATCTCGGGCTCCAATACTTCAGTGTCACTTGGGCTGTCTGCTTCTTCCGCTAGACAGTCCCAGGTAATGGGGCTCAGGCCTAGCTGTGGAGCGTCGTCGAACAGCCTTTTGTAGGCCTTTTCGAGCTCCCATTCCTGCTCAGCCAGAAACTCCAGTTCCTCTGCATCACGGTCATCATCAAGGTCTTCGAGTTCCTCATACCGGAGGTCCAGGAGTTGTTCCCGCCGCCACTCTGTGTCGTCCCCAAAACCGGGGTCTTTGCCCATCCTTGTATACAGCAGCCCTGTGCCGCCGTAGTCGAAGCCTTTTGTTGGGCCGCTGTCTGTTGTGCTGGGCATTAGTTGGGATGTAAACCACTGGAGGGCTCTGTAGCTGGTGTCCAGTATAATTTCGCTCTGGACCAGTTCGCCTAGCTCCGTCAGCCATTCCTCTCGGGGCTGTGCTCCCAAAAAGGGCACCCGTAAGTACCACTGGTGCTCGTACCTCTCCGTATAAGTGGGAAGGGCTTCTTCAGGGCAGTCCTCCTCCTGTTGAATGGCTTCGTTCCACATCTCCTGGCGGACAAAATCTTTCCACCAGTGCTCGTCCTGCCAGGTACCAGGTGCATCCGCCTGGGCCTGGGCCATCGCCCTCCTTACTCTTCGCTGGAACCGGTCTCTTATGGACGGGGGTCCTGTGTCCTCAATTACAACTCCAGGCGCGCTGTAAATCACAAAAGAGGTATCGCTGGGGGTGTGGCGTCCTCGGATGCAGCTCCAGGCGAGCTGTAAGCCTCCATCCAAGGGTCGCTGGGATGTGCGGTGTCCTCAATTACAACCCCAGGCGCGCTGTAAATCACAAAAGAGGTATCGCTGAGGGGTGTAGATTCCTTGGATGAAGCTCCAGGCGTGCTGTAAACCTCGAACCAGGGTTCTACGGGGTTGGGGACGCTTATCAGTTGCTGGTCCATCCTGTGAAGCTCCTTCACCAGGGTTTTCTTATTTTTGTTGCCGGGATTTCCTCCCCGAATCTCCAACATGCCACGTAGGGTGTCCCTGGTGTAGTGACTGTACACCACCATGGCGAGGGTCTTCTTGGGGGGTGCAGAGAGCTATCCCACCACTTGCCACCAATGTGACGGAATGGAGTATCCGCCTGCAGTCCTGCTCTATCTGACCCCCTCTTTGGTGTTGCCAAGCCCGACTACCGAGTGGCACGGCACCCGGCGTCTCGAGCGGCTTGGGTAGAAGACCACGTGGCGGTGGAGATCTGGAGAGTAGATGGGGCACCCACGGTGGAAATCCGCCCGACTACCGAGTGGCACGGCACTCGGCGTCTCGGGCAGCGGATCTACTGACCATTGAAAGGCTGGAGACGGTCTGCGTGGCGAACCGCGGTTCGGTAGAGTCTCCTTGAAGATGCAGGCACGGCGCTGCATTGAGGTCCCGATTCGGGGTGGTTGCGGTATCCCGAGGTACCAATTCAAGGTGGCGCAACGGCGCGGCGAATCGAGGTTCTGCTGCGGAGTTAGAATGACCCGTTCCTGGGTAGTGGTGAGATATAGCCGACGTGAAATGACAACACCAGGCAGAGCTGTATGTTTCAAACACTCAGATGATCTGAACTCCTTTTAATGAACAACGCCACTATTTATGCTGAAGTATACAGTCACAATTTGCATACCCATACTAATTACTAGCACACCCATACTAATTAGATTATGTCAGTTATTTACAATCAACATTCTTCACATTCTCTTAGCCTTCAACTCACACAACGTGTGTACATCCATTGTTCCAGCACATCAGATTAAACACACTCTATCAGAGATCCCTTAAATTAAACATGTACTTAGATAATGGGGAAAATCCCTGACGCATAATTTACACAACAGCAAAGCTTGTTTACTGTTTTATACAAAGACACATTTACCTACAGGAATATAGTATTTTAAAACCAAAGCTATGTCATTTTTCACTAAACTAAATTAAACTAAAACCAAACGATGTAAAACATATTTAAAACCACACAATATAAATGAACATAAGGTCTTCCCCAAAGCAACGGTCTATGTCTTTTGGGGTTTTCGCCATGGAAATAAAAGTCTTGGGGTTTGACGTGGGGAGCGCTACGTCAGTTCCATGACACCCCTTAGCTCATGGGACCCCTTAGATTGTAAACTCATGGGACCCCTTAGACTGTAAAATCATGGGTTAGATTGTAAGCTCATGGGAGCCCTTAGGTTGTAAACACATGGGATAGATTGTAAAATTATGGGACCCCTTAGATTGTAAACTCATGGTATAGATTGTAAACTCATGGGACCCCTCCGATTGTAAGCTCATGGGACCCCTCAGATTGTAATATAATGGGACCCCTTAGATTGTAAACTCATGGGGACAGACTCAATGTTTTTATTTTTTTAATTATTTGTTCTTATTATTATTTTGTTTTTTAATTTTCTTTTTACTTTGAACATGGTCATGTTTGGTATCATTCGAAAGGCCATGCTCATGCCCCCTAGCTGCCACGGTTCTGGAGACATCGGGGTTCAAATGAACCCCGTATCTCTACCAGGTGATTTCCTTGGAGACTGGGCCCTGGAGAGGACCGGAGGGTCCGGCTGTGTTTGAGGAAGCAGGTGAATAGGGGCCAGCGCTATTGGAAGGGTCTCAGATAAAGTGAACAAAAGCCAGGCCCGAAGCTCTTCTTTTAGATTGTAAGCTCTTGAGCAGGGTCCTCTCGCTTACTGTACTGTGTGTTGAACCTGTATGCATATGTGTTGCTCTGTCTCCCATTGTACAGCGCTACGGAACTTGTTAGCGCTTTATAAAAACTTGTAACTGTAGTGGGAAGCTGTGACGCATACATGCTGTGGGCACAACGGGGAGGGTCACCCGGATTGAGTAATTAACAACGGGGGTCACCCGAGCAGATGTAGGCAATGCAGACAGTTATCCCGTGTAGATGCCATAATGTTTTCCAGGGGTCACTTGAATTGTGGGGTTCACCCGATAGTGTAGGCCACGGGGGTCACCCGGGCCCTGGTTGGAACCCAGAGGCATGGAGACACACAGGGGATGCCCTTGTGGTGAATATTTGCAGGGATCACCCAGAAAAACCAGGGAGGCTTAGGAGGTGGTAGCGAGCATCTACTTGCGAAAATGCACCAGAGCACAATGGCGCGTATGACCTCCTGCCTCAAGATGGTGGCAAGCCTGCCCTTCCAAATGGTACCTGCGTTAACCCCATGGGGGCCGGATCACGAATCGGCGCCGAAAAGAGCCGGTTCGTGATCCTTTCCCGGAGCTGGCCGACATCTTGGATGTCGGCCAAGCCTCCGGGAACTCCCCCTGAGGACTGGCGTCATCGTGCATAGCACGATGACGCCAGTCTTGGAGTTAGCCCTTAATTGCCACCAATGGTAGAGATAGGGGGTTCCAATGAATCCCCTATCTCCCGATCCGTGGCAGTTAGGGGTTAATGTTTGGTATTGTTGGATCGGCCAGAGCATGGCCGTTCCAACAATACCAAACATGAGTATGAAAAAAGTTTTAAAAAATAAAATAAAAAATAAAAATAAAAAATACTTTAAAAACAAATTATAAAAAAAAAATAAACAATTTTTTTTCTTTTTTTTTGGTTCGTTAATGCAGCAATATTGTTCCCATTTCAATTATAATGTGAACAATAATGCTGCACTAACGATTTTTGTATGCAGTGCGTTTGCTAAAAATCGCGTAATTTTCCCCAAAGAAAAAATGTAACGAGACCCCATCTCTAATTTTTTTAACAGGCGCACCCCATACAAAATATAACCGCAATTGCTCGCATGTTAAAATGTGAAAAAAAAACACTTTACACGTTGTAAATTATTGAAAATTCATATTTTATTGCATTTTTTGTTATAATATACAGACAGGACATGACGTATACATATAATAATGACATATTATGAATCTGCCGAGTCTGACGGAAAGAACGATATATAATATGTCTGGGTCATATACTAAAATAAGCCTTCAAAACACGTTTAAACATGATGAGCAAAATCGGTAAAAATGACCTCAGCACAGAGGCGGGAAATGCCTCAGCAGCGAAAGGGTTAATATACATCACCACTGCTTTTTAGTGTGAGATTTTTTTCTTCTCAATATAGGTCTAGGACCCTACTAAACCTAGTAGTTAACACGTTCTTACACCAAGAAGAGAATAAACCTCATCCCCTTCATACACGGGAGATATCCGAAGTAACTCAAAATATATATCCCACGTAAGCAGCGCCCAATCATGGATAAAACTCAAATTTTTCTTGTATATATATTGTAGAGGTCGGCAGGGCTGGGTCCTGGATGGACAATATGTTTCACCCCTATTTGGGTTGTGGTCCCTTTAAGGGCAACCACAGGGTTAATCTTCCTGTCCAGGAAGAGGTTTAAAAGCCAACAACTCCCAGACAGGATTGTGGGAGTTAAGGAAAAAGGAAAGTAATCAGTGGAAGCTGGGTGTGTGTTCCAAAAGCAGGAGACGTGCTCTGCCTTGCTGGAGAGGCTTCTACATTTTGGGGAAAGGATTCCCCAGGTTTGGGACTGTTTAAAGCGTTGGTGAGCCGTCATTATTTTTCTGTTTATCTGTGCTGAAGATCAGGACTTTGCTTTAATTTCGCTGAACCCAAGCGTGTAGTTATTATGTTGCCTTTTTGCCTGCCCTGAAAGGGTGAATAAAACTGTTCTGTTTGTGAAAGACATTGTGCATGTGCTCTGTGGGCCCCCAAACATCACTATATATATATATATATATATATAACAAAACAGGAGGAGAGCACACCAAACATATTCAAATACAAAAGAAACCACAACAGCAGCTAAATTCATTTAGACAGAGATTTACCAGATTTAACCCTGGGCAAGCACCCCTCCCTTTCACAGGTGCTCCACCCGCAGGTTCTATTTAAACCTTGATATGCAGGGAGCTTTAGAAAGGCCTGGGTCCTCAAGTTTATCCCATAAGAGCAGTCATTAGGTTAGTATGATAGGACCTGCCAGGGGTGGAATACATTGTCGCTGTTGGCAGTCTTTTGCAATCCATGGCCATCTATTGCGAACTAAACCTCCACCATTGTTCAACAGAGCTCAGCATTGAATCTGTGTAAGGGTTAAGAACTGCAGTGTTTTTGAAGGGGTTAAGAAATGTTTGTAAGCATTTAAAGAGTTAAATCTGGTAAATCTCTGTCTAAATGAATTTAGCTGCTGTTGTGGTTTCTTTTGTATTTGAATAAGTTTGGTGTGCTCTCCTCCTGTTTTGTTGTATATTATGTGTTGAGATGCACACGCACTGAAAGCGTAGTTAAGGTTGAGTGCTGCCCCTCTCGTGTATTGTAATATATATATATGCACACACCCTTTCAGACCAGCCCTGTGTATGTATATAACACACACACATGTTTTACAGTGAAATATATCATATTAAATTATTGTTAAATAATATATAGAATAGAGCTACAACATGTGTTTATAAAAACTTTGAGAAGTAGATCTGGGAGTGTAGAACAGCCACACTGAACTCTTTTATTGGGTTAAATATATAAAGTCCCAGGTGGACCTAGAGACCAATGAAAAATTACACCCTGACGTGCCCCCCCCCTCCCCAGCCTCAAGTGAACTAGACATCTACAGACTGTAACGAACACCGTAGTGCTCACAGCAAAGGAGCGTTGTTGGGATTGTAATGGACAGATTTTTTTGATACCAGGGTATACAGTAGGGATGTGCGTTTCGGGTTTCGGAATTTCGGAATTTTCACGAAATTTCCCGATTCGTGTTTTCGGATGCGGACGATTTGCCGAAAATTTTTAGATCCGAAAACGGCAGATCCGAAAAGTTTTCCGAGCCGTAACGAAATATTTTCGGAATTTTCGAATGGACTTGAAATGTGTCAAATCGAAATTTATTGCTTTGAAACGAGGAGAACAGATGTTCCGAAAAAACGAAAATTTCCGAAATTACGAAAAGTCGATACAAAAAACGAGCAAAGTGACACGAAAATACGAAAAATGGTCGATATTCCGAAAAAAAAATGTACACGAAAAACGAGTCGAGCCAAACCGAATTGAAACAGAAATCGGTCGAAACGAGCCGAATCGAAAAGTTTGAAAATCCGAAAAATCGAATTGAACCGAAAAAAAAATCGGTGCACAAGCCTAGTATACAGTCAGGTCCAGAAATATTGGGACATGGACACAATTCTAACATCTTTGGCTCTATACACCACCACAATGTAGTTGGAATGAAACAAACACAATGTGCTTTAACTGCAGACTGTCAGCTTTAATTTGAGGATATGTACATCCAACTCAGGTGAACGGTGCAGGACTTACAGCAGTTTGCAGATGTGCCCCCACTTGTTAAGGGACCAAAAGTAATGGGACAGAATAATAATCATAAATCAAACTTTCCCTTCTTAATACTTGGTTGCAAATCCTTTGTAGTCAATCACAGCCTGACGTCTGGAACGCATAGATATCACCAGACGCTGGGTTTCATCCCTGGTGATGCTCTGCCAGGCCTCTTCTGCAACTGTCTTCAGTTCCTTCTTGTTCTTGGGGCATTTTTCCTTCAGTTTTTTCTTCAAGTGAAATGCATGCTCAATGGGATTCAGGTCAGGTGATTGACTTGGCCATTGCATAACATTCCACTTCTGTCCCTTCAAAAACTCTTTGGTTGCTTTTGCAGTATGCTTTGGGTCATTGTCCATCTGCACTGTGAAGCACCGTCAAATGAGTTCTGCAGCATTTGGCTGAATGTGAGCAGATAATATTGCCCGAAACACTTCAGAATTCATCCTGCTGATTTTGTCAGCAGTCACATCATCAATAAATACAAGAGAACCAGTTCCATTGGCAGCCATACATGCCCACGCCATGACACTACCACCACAATGCTTCACTGATTAGGTGGTATGCTTAGGATCATGAGCAGTTCCTTTCCTTCTTAATACTCTTCTCTTCCCATCACTCTGGTACAAGTTGATCTTGGTCTCCTCTGTCCATAGGATCTTGTTCCAGAACTGTGAAGGCTTTGTTAGGTGTTTGGCAAACTCTAATCTGGCCTTCCTATTTTTGATGCTCACCAATGGGTTACATCTTGTGGTGAACCCTCTGTATTCACTCTGAAGTCTTCTGTTGATTGTTGACTTTGACACACATACACCTACCTCCTGGAGAGTGTTCTTGATCTGGCCAACTGTTGTGAAGGGTGTTTTCTTCACCAGGGAAAGAATTCTTCGGTCATCCACCAGTTGTTTTCCGTGATCTCCCGGGTCTTTTGGTGTTGCTGAGCTCACCGGTGCGTTCCCTCTTTTTGAGTATGTTCCAAACAGTTGTTTTGGCCACGCCTAATGTTCTTGCTATTTCTCTGATGGGTTTGTTTTGTTTCTTCAGCCAATGATGGCTTGCTTCACTGATAGTGACAGCTCTTTGGATCTCATCTTGAGAGTTGACAGCAACAGATTCCAAATGCAAATAGCACACTTGAAATGAACTATGGGCCTTTTATCTGCACATTGTAATTGGGGTAATGAGGGAATATCACATACCTGGCCATGGAACCGCTGAGAAGCCAATTGTACCTTTGGTCCCTTAACAAGTGGGAGGCACATCTGCAAACTGCTGTAAGTCCTACACTGTCCACCTGAGTTGGATGTACATACCCTCAAATTAAAGCTGACAGTCTGCAGTTAAAGCACATTGTGTTTCATTCCAACTCCATTGTGGTGGTGTATAGAGCCAAAGATGTTACAATTGTATTAATGTCCCAAACTTTCTGGACCTGACTGTATATGAAAAAATGTGGTCAAGTGTGGATTCATTTCTTCTCTTCATATAACCCTATTTCTCAAACTCCTAAAGATGTATCTTGGTCCATAGGCCCCACCTTACAATTCCTCTCCTCCTGCTCTTTCACAACCTACTCCCAAACCCTCATCCCTTTATCCCAGTCTTGACCCTAAGACGTTGGCAGCTGTGGTTACAACTATTGAAACTACTACTAATCCCTTGCCTTCCCCCGAAGCCCTATCGTAGGAGTACCCTATGATACAACAGAGTCTGACACAGAACAAGAAGAAACCTTGTCAGGGATTATTATTCAATAAGAAATTTATACGAGACACAAATCAATCGTTTATATTTCCTAGAAATTCTCCTAAATTCTTTTAATTGTCTGTGTTTTGCTTTGAAGAATACACTAATCGGATAAAAATATATATTTACGTATACAAAAAAGGTTTAAAATCTCATATCATAAACAAAGATTTATAAACCACCACATCCATCCATCACATAGAAAACCAGCTTCCCAATATATGTATCTCCTGTTAGTAACTGCATATATGATTAATATCATTTACTTTATCAGTTAGTAACTATACACAAATGGTTAATAAACATTTCTGCTTAACGAAACATGTATTTCCCAGCAAACCAATGTTTAACAAACTAGATCTTGTAGAGATATATGTATCTCTCTATGCTACTTGGATCAACAAAAGATGAGCTATCACTTATTCTATTTTCAGAATAAGTAATAAAAACTTATTTAGTGAATCCTCCCCTAATATCGAGAATTAAGCTTCTAATCTTCTGCTTTTCATATTTTAGTTATATAATTCCTCGCTTATTAATTTCAATCACAGTAATTTCCAAATTCCAAAAAAATATATATATATATATAAATACCGGTGGCAACCTGCATAAACCACGATGGTACTTGCCTGGGTGCAAAAATCCAAAGGGTGAGGATATAGCAATATTGAAAAAGAGGACGCACTCCAGGACTTGAATACTGGGGTAAAAGAACGATAATTTATTCGATATGCATTAAAAATGAGAAATTCGTGCCCGGTGGCCCCAGCCGACGTTTCGTCCCTCACAGGGGCCTTTATCAAGGTAATAGACAGGAGACAGACAAGCAGTATTTATATAAAAATATTAAAATCATAAGAAGACTCACCGCGTGTTGTAGCGTGCCGTCGAATGGAACGCCGGGTAGGAGGAGACGCGGCGTCCAGGGTTGATCGGACGCGCAAAACAACAACGTCACAGGTCCTCGACAGGTACGCGTCTCCCGGATGGTAACCAGGGAGACGCGTCCCGGCATCCGAGGACGTTAAAAACAAAAGCAAAAGCAAAACAAAAGGAGGATATCCCGCAAAGGATCGAACATGGAGCGGGGATGGAAAGAAGCAAAATCCTGTGTGCGCAATGCAAACCTGGAGTGCACAGCAGAAAAAATTCTCAATGTCCTAATCGACAGACGCCGAAAGTGTCAAATAAGCACATTGAGAATTTTTTCTGCTGTGCACTCCAGGTTTGCATTGCGCACACAGGATTTTGCTTCCTTCCATTTAAAAGAATTTAGGAGAATTTCTAGGAAATATAAACGATTGATTTGTGTCTCGTATAAATTTCTTATTGAATAATAATCCCTGACAAGGTTTCTTCTTGTTCTGTGTCAGACTCTGTTGTATCATAGGGTACTCCTACGATAGGGCTTCGGGGGAAGGCAAGGGATTAGTAGTAGTTTCAATAGTTGTAACCACAGCTGCCAACGTCTTAGGGTCAAGACTGGGATAAAGGGAAGAGGGTTTGGGAGTAGTAAAAAATTCTCAATGTGCTTATTTGACACTTTCCGGCGTCTGTCGATTAGGACATTGAGAATTTTTTCTGCTGTGCACTCCAGGTTTGCATTGCGCACACAGGATTTTGCTTCCTTCCATCCCCGCTCCATGTTCGATCCTTTGCGGGATATCCTCCTTTTGTTTTGTTTTTGCTTTTGTTTTTAACATCCTCGGATGCCGGGACGCGTCTCCCTGGTTACCATCCGGGAGACGCGTACCTGTCGAGGACCTGTGACGTTGTTGTTTTGCGCGTCCGATCGACCCTGGACGCCGCGTCTCCTCCTACCCGGCGTTCCATTCGACGGCACGCTACAACACGCGGTGAGTCTTCTTATGATGATTTTAATATTTTTATATAAATACTGCTTGTCTGTCTCGTGTCTATTACCTTGATAAAGGCCCCTGTGAGGGACGAAACGTTGGCTGGTGCCACCGGGCACAAATTTCTCATTTTTAATGCATATCGAATAAATTATCGTTCTTTTACCCCATTATTCAAGTCCTGGAGTGCGTCCTCTTTTTCAATATTGCTATATATATATATATATATATATATATCTCGGTATATCAATCTTGCAACAGTTTCTTTAGGATAAATCCTTATATCCGATTCTTCTTCATATCTCTATCTGCAGAATAGAAATATTTTAGATTCTGGATCTATCTGTTGCAAGAAATACTACAAATATATATAATTTATTAACCTTAAATTTTCTCTCTCATACATTACCTGTCCAAGAGTTACAGCGGCAATGTTCTTTGATTGTTTTGGAATATGTGAAAATTATCAATGTCAGATAATCAATGCATGTGAGTTAGAGATTTGGTGTGAAATCTTGAGTGCATTGTGTCCTGGGATGGTCTGCTAGCGATGGTCTGCTTGCGTGAATGCCTCTGCAAAGAGCAGTGCGGCTCCAATTATAGTCAATTAGACATCACTGACAATCTATTCTATATATTAAATATAATATTTACTATCCTCAAGAGGGCAGTGTTGCACTTCAGATTATTTCCACATTTAATTTTAATATCTTATCTAAGATCAAAAGTCAATCTGACTTACAAAGACCCTCTATTTTCAATGTAGACTCTATCCTGTCCAAATTAGATTTATATTTTCACTCCTCTCAAAGTTTTTACTAGGTCTCTTTATCAGTTGAATTCCTTTCTCTGTTAAAATCACAGAATCTATTCTTCAATAATTATACAATTTACCAGTTATACTCAACAAATACTTATTGGAGCATCTATTTTCTACTGTAAATATAATAAAATATACCTTGATTATAAGAATATATTTCGTGAATATAATCATAGATTTGCAAAGATTTTAACTTTTATTTCTATACCCAAAGAGAAAATATATTTTTGTTTTAAAGACTTAAGACAAACCAATAAATTTAAATATGACATGTCTGGCACTTAGCTTCAGCATTATATCACACAAAGACATTTTAAGGTTCCCTCGTGTCTGGTATTTCTAGAAAAACTCTTAAAGTTTTACCTAGCCATGAACTATTTAAAACAAATCTCTGTTCATTTCTAAAACTAGGGAAAATTGAAAAAGAAAAGACTTTCTTTTTAAAACAAGATGGCTACAGGCATCCATTTTAATTTTTCCTTCTCTAATATACCAGAAAACCCTTGAATCCAGCACATAAGATTGGAAAAATAAAACCCCTGTGTCTAAATTAAGTACATCCTCATTTGTATCCACTTTCAAACCCAACCGTGTAGGATACTCTCCCCAAATGCAATCTTTTATTGGCCAATTTGAACCCCAATTTCAGAGCATACTAACTAGGACCCAAACTGGCATAACTATCAAACCCCCTGCTAGATATCAGATGCCCTATTTAATTGCAGGAAAAAATGTCGTCATTATGCCCCCTGATATAGGAACCTTAAATTCTATAATTAAGGGTTCTCCTAGTCCTCGAATTTCCCCGACAGCTACAGCACAATATCTTAAATGGGCGACACGAGGGATGCAATTAACTCAGGAAGATTACAAGTTGATCATTAACAGTGTCATGGGATATGCTGATGACACTGGTTTTGATTGGACTCGTGTTCTCTCACTCCAACCCCCCATGCTCCTCTAATGGGTGCCCCATTACACCCCAAAATTTGCCTTTACAAACATCGGTCCAGATTGATATTTGGACAGAAGTTTGAAGAATGGACTCGTAATTATGGAGCTCGACGTTCTATGGTCGCAGTCATTGCATGCAAACCCAATGCCAAAGAATCTGTCACCGTATTCGTCCACCGGTTCCATAAGAACCGGAAGGAGGATGCCGGCATGACATTAGATGGAGATATGGGTCTCCTCTACACTCAAACTCTCATGGGTAATCTCAGAGATGATACCCAGATAATTACTAAACATGTGATTGATAACTGGTCCAACTGTTGTTCCTATTGATCTTTAATAGGCTCCTTGTTAAAGATTCTGCTGGTTGCTTTGACCTGCAGCATTCTAAATATATGTTAGCTGCTTTTTATGGTCCTTCAGGTCCCCCAGGTAATACTGGTCCTCGCCCCTAAACTGACTTATCGTCCTCAATACCCCACATGTACCCCAGGTACTTGTTTCATTTGTGGTGATCCAACTCACTGGCATAATGAATGCCCTCAAAATCCCAGGAACATTGGCAATACTGCTATGAACCCCCAGCCACGTTCTCCGACAAGCAATGCTGTTACCTCTCCTAAGATTGATTGGCAAAACCAGTCAAATGCATTGTTGCCAAGAGGCATGCTCCATCTAATCTGTTCAGGTTTCAGAAACAGTTGACCATTTGCCCTTAGTGATCCTTAATTTGGAAGATCATGCCACGCCATTTCTCGTGGATACTGGTGCTACCAATTCTACGTTGTCAATGGAGTGGTGCTTGTGGTCAATTAAACCTGCTGAGATGCCATCTTTGGGGATTACTGGAGTCCTAACAGATATTTTGTCACCCCACCCATTGCTATTTCTTCAATTTCTTCCCTTGCCTCTGTTTCATTCTTTTCATGTTCTCCCTACGTGTCCTGTTAATTTGCTAGGCAGAGATTTGCTTTCTTTGCTTGCTGTGTCTATATCCTGCATGCCATCTGAAGCTTTACATGTGGATTCACCATTTTTTTCCCTTGAAGCTGCTCCCAGCACAGTCACCCCTCCATCTCCCTCCCCCTCCCTCTTCCTCCCCCTCCTTCTCTCCCCCTCCCTCTTCCTCCCCCTCCTTCTCTCCCCCTCCCTCTTCCTCCCCCTCCTTCTCTCCCCCTCCCTCTTCCTCCCCGCTTCTCTCCCCCTCCCTCTTCCTCCCCGCCTTCTCTCCCCCTCCCTCTTCCTCCCCCTCCTTCTCTCCCCCTCCCTCTTCCTCCCCGCCTTTTCTCCACCTTACTCTGCTTTCCTTTCAGCACCTGATTTCGAATTGTGAATACATCCGGATGTATGGGCAGTTGATGAGTATGATGTGGGTTCTATTTCATGTACACCTTATTCTGCTAATTTGAAAGCATCTGCTTCTCCTGTCTATTACAACCAATATAATCTGTCACCTGCTAAGGTTGAAGGAATACGTGAATTCATTCACCGCTTCCTTGCTACTGGCATTCTGCATCCCATTGTAAGTTCATACAACACTCCTGTAAATCTTGTGCCTAAAGGAGATGGATATCGCTTTACTTAGGAATTATGATTTCATTGAGAGATCTGAAATCCTATTTCTCCAATCGTACCTGACCTCCCAACCCTTTTCACCTCCATACCCCCAGACTCCACACATTTTACAGTCATAGACCTAAAAAATGCCTTTTTTTCTGTCCCAGTACATCCAGAAACACAACCCCTTTTGGCCTTTACTTTTGAAGGCTCCCAGTTTTCCTGGTCAGTCCTCCCTCAGGGATTTATTGATAGTCCTGTGATTTTCTCCAGGGCCCTTTGTGAGACTCTTGAGTTACAGTCCGCCGGAAGGCTCCACCTTACTATAGTATGTGGATGACCTCCTCCTTTGTAGCCCCAGCCAAGCTGCATGTCACACTGACTCTGTTGATCTCCTCAACCACCTACACTCAGAAGGCCACAAGGTGTCCAGAAAAAAGATGCAATTTTGCTCCACCTCTGTTGAAAATTTGGGTTTCGTTCTCACTCAGGGATCTCGTGTCCTCTCACTATCCCAGATTCTGAGCCTGCTCCGGCTCAAGCGTCCTGCCTCCAAAACAGACATGTTGTCTTTTCTAAGGATGGTGAATTTTTGCTGCCACTGGATTCTAGACTGTTCCTATTATGACTCTGTTCTTCGTGTGTCTGCTATGCGCACAGCTCCGGACCAAATTGTTTGGTCTCCGGACATGGTGTCTGCCTTTTGATACGTTAAAGGAACTGTTGGCTACTGCACCAGCACTGGTGCTACTGAACTATAAACTGCCTTTCCACCTCTACTGTAGGGTGGATGGGCGCATAATGGCGGCTGTTCTTGCACAGGTCCACGGGGTCGCTGCGTCCAACTGCATTTTTGTCACAAGTCCTGCCACCTGTTGTTCAGGGAATGCCCAATTGTCTCCGCTCCATGGCTGCCTGTGCCATGGCTGTGGAAATGGTTCAGTCCTTAACCCTAGGTACGGACACTATTCTCCATACACAACACAATGTCTTGCATGTACTTCATAATCTTTCTACCCAGCACATTTCTTCCCAACGTTTGTCTGGTTATGAAACTGTACTAACTTTCACCTCCAATTTGTCTGTCAAATACTCTTCTGTCACTTCTGGTCCTTCTGTTGTTCTTAACGCCCTTCCGCGCCTACGCGAAGGCCATGAGGAGCCTCGTGAATTACATGACTGTCTTCCGCTCATTCAACTAACAGCCTCTCCTAGATCTGATCTTTCTGACACTCCTCTAGAAGGTCCTGATGTACGTCATATCTTTCTTGATGGCTCCTGTTCTCGTCCCTCTGATTCCCAGTATCTGACTGGTTGTGCTGTGGTTGAATTGCCTGACATTGTGCATGAATCTGCTTCCATTCCTTTAAACTCTTCGCAACTCCGGAACATTTTGCTTTAACCGCTGCATGTAAAGTTTTTAAAGATCTCCCTGTCACTATTTATACTGACTCTCGTTACGCATTTGGTGTTGTGCATGGTTTTGGTGCTCTCTGGCACTGCCGTGGTTTTACTACTGCTGATGGTCGTCCTATGTCTCATTCTGATCTGATTTCTGATCTCCTGTCTGCTATTCTATTACCTTCTCGTCTTGCTGTTGTCAAATGCAAAGGTCATGATCCTATTGACTCTTTTGTTTCTCGTGGCAATCACTTTGCTGACGCTAAGTCTAAAGCTGCTGCTCTTTCATCTCCTACTATTTCTGTTGTTCCTCACCCTCCAATTGTCACCTGCTACCTTTCTCCCTTTCTGCTACCCCAGAAATGGATGCTTAAAGAACTCCAGGCAGGTGCTACTGAAGCTGATGTTTTTCATTGGGCCTCAGAAGGCCTTGTGAAGTCTCAAGAAATTCCGCCTGATGTTAGAATTTATGAGAAAGGAGGGAGAGTAGGCCTACTAGTTGCAGCAGCCCCCCTCTTTATTTTTCTTTTCATGGTCCTGGTCACAGATCTCCCAAACTCACATACAGCGAAATGGCTAAACATTTTTCTGTTTGTAATCTTAAGGCTATGATTAATTCCCAACTTTCTCGTTGCCTTATATGTGCCAGAAATAATACACAGGGCCCAAAAATTAAAACTCAACACCTACCACCAGCTAATGATCCATTCCAGGAACTCCAAATTGATTTTACACACATGCCCACTGCAAAGGGTAACCTGAAATACCTTTTGATAATAGTTGACAAGTTTTCTAGATGGCCTGAAGCCTTCCCTACTGCAAAAGAAAATGCCAGAACTGTTGCCAAAATTCTTTGTAAAGAATTAATACCCAGATATGGCTGCCCCATATCTATTGATTCAGATAATGGTCCTGCCTTTACCTCCAAGGTCACACAGGAATTGGTAAAATTAATGCCCATTTAATGGGAGTTCCAATATACCTACCATACGGAAAGTTCCGGAATTCTTGAAAGACAAAATAGAAATAGAAAAGACAAGCTTAGAAAAGCTACTGAGGGTACCTTCAAGAACTGGCCGGATTGCCTTCCAGCCAGTCTTGCAGAAATAAGAATGACCCCCCCCCCATTCTGTCACTGGTCTCGTTCCAGGAGATTGAGTGCTCGTGAAGGCCCTGCATCATCACAAAACCATTGATCCACCATATGGAGAACCGACTACCGTCCTTGCTGTGACTAGAACGGCCATGCTGACTGAATCACCTTCCTGGATCCATACATCATGGACAAAGAAAGCACCATTCATCCCTGATGGCTTCATTCCTGATCCACCTGTGACCTCAACCCTAGATGTGGAATCTCTGGCTCCTGCTTCTAGATGACCTCCTCCTGTGGCGTATCCCGCTGATGAATCTGGGGTGTGGGCCCCAGCATTTATATGCCCCTGCTAAACTGTTGGCTAGTTTCCCAGCTGAAGAATCGTCGTCGTCCCCAATTTAATTTTCATGCCTATCGACTTTCCTATTTGACCCGAAGAATAGTACCTTTTTTTTCCTCATTTACACAAACTGTTTATTTTTTGAACTTTTCCTTTTTCACAAAGTAATACATATTGTATTAACTCTGATTTTACACTTGCAGTGTCTATTGCTAGAACTACTACCAAAATGTTTTGCTCTTTTTCCAAGAACTGTTTTATTTTTGTTGGTTCACTTTTAATCATCGTGATCTACTTCATCATACTTACTGGTAGTTCATGTTACTATCATCAATGTTTTTGGGAAGATATTGTAGGTCCCCACAATATCTCCTTTGCTCGTCCTCCAGTTCTTAATATGCGTTTGAAAAGAGACTTGCATTGACCTAATAACTATGCACATGCTGCTCAGACTATATATGAACTTTCAGGTTTCAACAAGTCCTGCTGTATATGTATGGACAAACCAACTAGTTCTAAATATGGCATACCATAAGAAGGAGTTGCTTTGAATCTTACAGGGTAATTCAAAGAGATCCGAATTGCTTGAGAAAGGTAACCGAAAGCTGAATCAGCGTTTGGTTACCTTTCTTGGCTATTTGGCTATCCAGAGAGCAGGCAAATCGCCAAATCCTGGCGAATTGCCTGCACATACGGTGCCTGTTCGGTGCCTGTTTGAGGGCAGTGAAATCCCCATAAAAAAGCACTGATTCGGCTATTCAGAGAGCACAAACCAGCAGGGCTCCCGAAATGCCCTGCCATTTGGTGGTTTTATGCGGCCGTTTTATTCAGGCGAATCCCATAGGCTTCAATGTTAAAAATATTCCCGTTTTAATTCAATATCGAATAAACCGTTCATTATAAAATTCTTCGGTTGAGTCTCTTTATTTTTAGATTTTTTTTAGGATATTTTAAGCATTTTTCTCTTTCTTTTTTTCAAAGTCACATTTTTTTTTTATATTTTTTTAATTATACTTCTTTTTTTGTAACAGCCCTTTATATTATCATTCCTTGGATTTCATATGTAAATTTCAGACATTTTCGCTCAGTTTCTTTGCAAACAGCGTTTCACTTTTCAAACATTCAAGCAAACTGTTTTGCTAATTTATTCACTGCTTTCTTCTGCGGTGTCGGCTTTTTCCGGCAGCTTCGCTTCGTTTGATCGACTCATGCTCGGGTTTTTCTGTGGTTTTCAGCAGGTTAATCCAGATGTTTTTGCTGTTTTCGGCGTGCATTCGCCGGGTTTAGCGGTTAGTTTACGTCGGGTTTTGTGGCAGCCTTTCCCTGCAATTCGGGGACCCTGTGGTGCTTGCTGAATACACTGCAGGGTCGCCAAAATGGGATCGGCAAAACAAACATGCGGTGACTTTTCGATTCTCTTTGAATAACCCTGTTAGTATTTTTGATAATGATTTGTTTACACTGCCACTTTTTCTAAAACTACTAACAATCCAGGTGCCACTTTTATACGTGCTCCCCTCCTACAGGAACATTGTGGTTCTGCAGTGATACGAATGAGATTTAACATTACTGGTAAAATGCCTTAACCAGAACCTAACAGAAAGGAACCTCCTTGCCAGGTTATGATGGATCATATGTATGTCCCCAATAATTCTGAGATGAATCTACAAGCCACTTTTTGTGTTTCCTTTCTTTACGGTAATAGTTCTTCCTGGTTCAGCACCCCTTGGCATTCTAAGTGTCCTCCCCCCTTTGTTCTAGCCCAGGTATACCAGATAAATGTATGTTTATGGCAATGGATGGATAAAACTTTGCCTGTAAGGCCAACTATGCTGATTTCATGTTTGGATGTATTAATGCATCCCAAATTAATGCTACCCATGTTTTGTTTAAAAATACTGTGTGGAATGTAGCATCTTTTGGGAAACTTAACTTACATGATTCCAAAAGATTGGACCTTGCAAGTGGAAGATGGTACATACTCTAGTATAATAATGGTTGCAACATATTATATTAATGCTTATGCTACCTTGCCCCTTAACCCCACTTTTTACTGGTTCTGTGGTAAATGGGCACATTTTGGTAATACCTAGAACCTATGTTGGTGAATGTGTTTTGGATCTTATTGGTCCAACTCATATTATTCACCCTTATGTTCCGTCTGGTATGCGCATTGACCTACATAACACTGTACATCGCTCTCTTCGTTCCTCCACATCTGTCAAAACCTCGGAGGCAGACCGATTTGGTGGGATCTTGCTACCCGCATATGGTGTTGCTCTTTTGTATTCTAAAACTAACCTTTTTGTAAACTTAGTTGATGACATGTTTAATCACACTACACATGCTCTAGCAGTTCTTTCTGCTGAGCAACGTCAGATTAGAGATGCAGTAATCCAGAATCGTACGGGCCTTGATTATTTGTTAATAACGGAGGGTGGCGTATGTGGTCTTCTTTATTTGACCCATTGTTTTTTCACATTTATGACATTTCAGGTGAAATTTCTAAAGATATACATGATATTGAGGAAATTCAAACCCAACTCAGGAAAATATAAAGTACCTTAGATGGATTTGATTGGACCTTTGGCCTTAGTTCTATTTTTGGTAGCCCAGGTTCAACTATTTTACATGGTTTAATGTATCTTGTTATGATTATTCTTGCTATTACCATTTTTTTACAAATTGTTGATGCTGTGCCTTGAGAAATGTTGCGTTTCTAAATCCCCTATGATGCCAGCCTATCCTACACTTACACACCCACCTACCTTGATTCCTCTACAATGTTCCCCTCTTAGTAGTAATTACTAGTGATGAGCCGAACATCCCCGTGTTCGGTTCGCATTCGAACTCGAACAATTTCAAAAGTTCGAGTTCGAACTCGAACTGAACTCCATGCAAGTCAATGGGACTCGAAAGTTAAATTTTTAGAGTGCCCTCCAAGAGGGCATATATGCAAGATATTTGCCATAAAAGGTGTATGGGGGTCCGGGTAGTGCCCTGGGGGACAGGAAACAAGGACAAAAGTTTTAAAAAAAACATTTTTAAAGGTACAGTGAGTTTTCCATGAAATAAGGGTTAAAAATAAAAATGAAAAATTCCTTCAAATATCGTGCCTAGGAGGTCCACATAACCTGCCCGTGAAGTGGCGGATTTGTAGGATGTATAGAAACATTTAAAAACAAAAAAATGACATTTCAAATGACGCTAAACGGTTTTCCTTTTAATCTATTCATAAACAACTGCTTGAGCAGCAGCCTGTATGAAAAGGAGACATTTTAGGACACGCATGTCATGGAGCTGATGTAACGCTCCATGCTTCAAACCCCAAGAGACTTTATGTTCATTTATATCGTGTGATTTTAGATATATTTTACATCGTTTGGTTTTAGTTTAATTTAGTTTAGTGTGAAATGACATAGCTTTGGTTTTAAAAATACTTATATTCCTGTAGGTAAATGTGTTTTTGTGTATACAGTAAACAAGCTTTACTGCTGTGTAATTTATGCACCAGGGCTTTTCCCATTATCTAGCTGCATGTTTAATTCTTGGGATCTCTGATAGTGTGTGTTTAATCTGATGTGTTACAACAATGGATATACAAATGTTGTGTGAGCTAAAGAATGTAAAGAATGTTTTAAATAAATGACATAATGTAATTAGTATGGGTATGCAAATTATGACTGTTGGACTTCAGCATAAATGGTGGCGTTTTGTTCATTAAAAGTCAGAGAACTCTCAGAGCTCAGAGAGAATCCTGTTTTAAAGCATACAGCCGCGCCTGGTGTCTTTATTACAAACTACGCTACACTCCACACTCACCCTCAGAAGGCAGAGAGCGGCCTTCTGGAGATTCCTAACGGCTCCAGGGCAGAGGAACAGAAGCAGGCAGGTCAAGCCGCTCGAGGCGCTGAGGACAGTGCTCCCAGTAGCCGGGCTGACCGCGACGAAGGGTGTCTGGAGAGCCAGGACAGACGGAAGGGAACGGTTCCTTCACAACGCAGAACAAGTTTAGTGATTTTTTTTGGCTAAATTATGGTGAAACGTATGCAGGCTTTGGATGAAAGTAACAATAGGTGCTTTAAAATTGAGCCTTTAGTGTCGGCAACAGTGCCGTCACACCGTAACCCCTCTGTGGTATTGTGGAAGAGTACAGGGTTGGACTCTGCGGTCCAATATTAAAATGATATGAATCTGGTAAAGGTGGCAGTGCACCCAAATATTGTGCCGTTGGTGACAGCAAGTGCCTTCTCACCATAAGTAACCCCTCTGTGGTATTGTGGAAGAGTGCAGGGGTGGAGGTTTTGGTAATGCAGAAGATTCAGTTATGTCAGCATCAGGGCATTGATATTTGCTGATTCAAGATTGATTCATTTTTATAAATGTCAGTCGTTCTACAGAGTCAGTGGACAGACGCACTCTTTTGTCTGACAAAACCTCCAGCGGCACTGAACGTCCTTTCAGAAAGCACGCTGGATGAATGGCAACCTAGTAGCTGCATAGCATATTGGCTAAATTCTGGCCAGTGATCCAATCTCAACACCCAGTAAGCCAGTGGATCATCTGCTGGAAAGGTATCCAGGTCTGCCCTTGCCCCTAGGTAGTCCTGCACCATACGTGAAGACACTGGCAATGGGTGCCTACATTTGACGTCCCTGGGCGTCGTGGACTAAACATTTAAAAAGGCATCAGTCAAGCGGCCCTGGCATTCACCGCTCTTCGTCTGATCAGCCTCAGAAGCACCTGTGTCATCACTTGGTAACCTATGAGTGCCTGGAAAGGTGTTACACAAGTGTAGCTTTAGAGCCTACTCAAGTTGTTTCATCCTGTCCTCCCACTGTGCGGGCAGGATGAGCTCTGCAACTTTACCCTTGTATCATGGATCAAGAAGGCTTGCCAACCAGTAATGATCCCTCTCCTTGATAGAACGAATCCTGGGGTCCTTTAGCAGGCTTTGCAGGATAAGGGAGCCCATGCAACGTAGGTTAGAGGTGGCATTAGCTTCCTGGTCAATGAGGATATGACCCCATCGTGCACTGCCTCCTCCCAGCCAAGTACTAGTCCTTGGGTTTCTGGGCACACAAAAAACCCTCCCGTGAGGAATCCCCACCTTCAATGCCCCCACTACTTAAATATTCCTCCTCCTCCTCATCCTACTTCTGTCTGATCTGAGGACCCGCAGGAATGCTGTCTGCGTAAAGACTGGGGCCTTGAGAGCTAAGGAAGGCCTCCTCTTCCTTCCTCCTATAGGAGGTTTCTGAGACTTGTAATCTGTGTCTTCTCACTGCCAGCTATCAGGGGGTCCCACATACTTCTAGCAGACTTCTGCAAATTGTAATCTGTGTCTTGTCACTGGCACCCATCAGGGGGTCTCACTGATTTATAGGAGGTTTCTGGGAATTGTAATCTGTGTCTTGTCATTGGCTGCCAGCTATCAGGGTGTCTCACTGAGTTAATACCAGAGTTCTGGAAATCTTTAATCTTTATACCAGAGTTGAATCATCACCATGTCAGAAAGACCAAAAAGGACAGGCAGACGCTCCCAGGCACAGTTAAGAGGGCAAGCCGCCTCTGTCGGGAGGCTGTGCCTCTGGTCAGCATGGATGTTTCTGCATCCTCTGCAGGGGCACGCTTGTCCTTTCTAACTGGTGCTGGCCGTCTTAAGCAGCAGCAACATACAGAGGACTTGATGGATTGGCTAACCAGGCCATCCTCATTTTCCGAATCCTCTGCCAGCCAGGCTTGTAGTGCTTTACAGTCCACCTCAGTTGCCAAAGTCTGTAATGCAGCCTCCATGTCCACAGCTACTCCTGCCGTAGCCTTGCTATCACACATGGAGGAGTCAGCTGAATTGTTTGACTACAATGACAGTGACATGCTGCTTGAGGATGCGCAGCAACTACAGTGCTCTGATTCAATCTCTGAGGTTGAGGAAGGGACTATAATCAACCTGGAGGAAGGGGGTGCCAGTGACACACAAATAACTGGCACTCATGTTGCCCCAGCAGCTGCAGCATACTGCCAAGTTGGCTCCAGTGACGAGGAGATAGGGGGTGATGACTATGATGATGAGGTCACTGACTCCACCTGAGTTCCTTATCGAACAGTGGAGTCAAGTGAGGAGGAGGCACAACAAACACGAGGCACAACATCCTCTAAGACCAACCGTAGCACTAGCCAGTCCAAGGCATCAGATGTCAGAGCTGCTCAGGTAGAGCGCTGGTGTCTCAAAGCATACATCCAGGAACTCTGCTGTCTGGGAGTTCTTTAAGAAATGTGCAGCAGACCGCAGCCGTTGCTATTTTAAATCTATTCAGATGAGAGGCTCAAGCGTGGAAAGACACCGGACAACTTGGGTACCACGTGCTTGAGGCGACATATGACCACCTGCCACGCATCCCGTTGGCACAAAAACTTTGCGTAGGTCCTCACCCTGTCTCTACCCTCACTATATGTCCTGCCATGTCATTGACTCAACCTCCACTGACAGGGATGATGCTTACAGTAATGGATGTACCAGCTTCTTCCTCACAATGTGACATCATCCCAGCAGCTGAAAATTTACGCAGTCAGATTACATTGCCCCAGCTGCTGCAGCGTAAAAAAAATATGGTCCCAACCATCCCAAGCACAGCGTCTAAATGCCAGCATAGCAAAATTACTCGCATTGCAGCTGCGCCTTTCAGATGGTGGACTCTGCTCCTTTCCGTGAATTTGCTGAATGTGCTGTACTACAGTGGCAGGTTTCCAAAAACACCATTATTTTCACAGAAGGCCATTCCAGCACTATATACCAGCACGTGGAAGACGACAATGTTAATCCAGTCATTGGAAAGGCAGTCAGCAGCATGTGCATGTGACTTTAGACATGTGGGTCAGCAAGCATGGACAGGGGTTGTTACATTTCCTTCATGGCACACTGGGTAACTCTGATTGCAGCTGGGAGGGATCCAAATGGGGCTCTGTGCTGGAGCTTGTTCATCCCACCACGCCTCCAGAAAGCTGCTTGTATGAGGTCTGTCTGCTCCACCACCACCTCTCCCTCCTCCTCCTCCTCCTTCTCTGTCTCTGGCGACCGTGGCAGTTAAACCAAGTTTAAGTGGCAGAGGCTACGCAATGGCTCAAGCAAAAAGATGCCATACTGTGCTTGAGCTGGTTTGTTCAGGGGACAGGAGCCACACCGGGCCAGAAATTCTGTCAGCTCTGCAGGGGCAGGTCCAGAGATGGTTAACACTATGCTAGCTCGAGCTGGGAATGGTCGTCTGTGATAATGGCAGCAACCTCCTCTCCGCCCTACGCCTGGGTAAGTTGATGCATGTACCATGCCTAAATCTGGTGGTACAGCGCTTCCTAACCAGGTACCCAGGGCTGGCAGAGCTTCTCAGCCAGGCCAGAAAAGTCTGCAGCCACTTCAGACGGTCATTCCCAGCAAGTGTTCGCCTGCAGAAATTCAAAGAGAATTCCACCTTCCCACAAACATTCTGCTCTTTGACATGCCCACCAGGTAGCACTCAATATTAGCAATGCTGCAGCATCTGCACAAGCAGCAGAGGGCCATCAACGAGTACCTGTGAGTATGGCACAAGGACAGGTTAAGGTCAACTTGGTTTCCCCCCCCCGCAGTGGCTGATCAAGGATGCATGCACTGTACTGTCAGCATTTGAGGAGGCAACGTGGATGGTGAGCAGGGACAGTGCATGCATCAGTGACACAATTCCTTTAGTGTTCCTGCTGGAGCACACTCTGTGGGGAATTATAGATGTGCTCTAGAGGAAGAAGCAGCGGAGGAAGAAGAGGCCTTCCTAGCTCTGAAGGCCCCAGTCTTTCGAGACAGCATTCCAGCGGGTCCTCCTCAGATCAGACAGGAGGAGGAGGAGGAATATTTAAGTAGTGGGGGCATTGAAGGTCGGGATTCCTCAAGGGAAGGTTTTATGTCCCTAGAAACACAAGGACTAGTACGTGGCTGGGAGGAGGAAGTGCACGATGGGGTCATCCTCCTCATTGACCAGGAAGACTCGGAAGCTAATGCCACCTCCAACCTATGCTGCATGGGCTCCCTTATCCTGCTAAAAGACCCCAGGATTCGTGCTATCAAGGAGAGGTATCATTACTGGTTGGCAACCCTTCTTGATCCACGATACAAGGGTAAAGTTGCAGAGCTCATCCTGCCCGCACAGAGGGAGCACAGGATGAAAAAACTTGGATGCTCTAAAGCGACACTTGTGTAACACCTTTCCAGGCACTGGTAGGTTACCAAGTGATGACACGGGTGCTTCTGAGGCTGCGGATGATCAGAGGAATAGTGGTGAAGGCCAGGGCCGCTTGACTGATGCCTGTTTAAATTTTTTTAATCCAAGATGCCCAGGGACGTCAAATGTAGGCACCCATTGCCAGCGTCTTCATTGTATGGTGCAGGGCTACCTAGGGGCAAGGGCAGACCTGGATACCTTTCCAGCAGTTGATCCACTGGCTTACTGCGTGTTGAGATTGGATCTCTTGCCAGAACTTAGCCAATATGCTATGCAGCTACTAGGTTTCCCTTCATCCAGCGTGCTTTCTGAAAGGAAGTTCAGTGCCGCTAGAGGTTTTGTCACAGCCAAAAGAGTGCGTCTGTCCACCGACCCAGGGTCAAAGGCTTCCTTGACGTCATACCGGCGACCGACACAGCGGGCACTGGATGCAGGATTGCCATCGCTGGAGGAGCTCCGGGCCGATGTAGGTGAGTATGTGCCCTCCACACCCCCCCCTGCTTGCTCGGCCGGCATCCAGGCTCAGGCGAGCCCCCAGCTTGGCCTGGGCCTAGAGGCCCAGCCGAGCCAGGGACTCGCCTGAGTCTGGAGGATTGGCGAGCAGGCACCTCAGCCGGCCTCCAAGCTCAGGCAAGCCCCCGGCTCGGCTGGGCCTCTAGGCCCAGGCCAAGTCTGGGTCTCGCCTGTGCCTGGATGCCGGCCGAGCAAGCAGCTCAGCTGGCCCTCAGGCTCGGGCGAGCTCCCGGCTCTGCCAGGAAATGGAAATTTTCAGCCGTTTTTTTTCAGTGCATCCCTAACACACACTCTGGGCTCTGCTGGTATACAAACTATGGGCTCTGCTGTTATACAAACTATGGGCTCTGCTGTTATACAAACTATGGGCTCTGCTGGTATACAAACTATGGGCTCTGCTGGTATACAAACTATGGGCTCTGCTGGTATACAAACTATGGCTCTGCTGGTATATCAAACTATGGCTCTGCTGGTAAACAAACTATGGGCTCTGCTGGTATACAAACTATGGGCTCTGCTGGTATACACAATTTATATGGGCTCTGCTGGTATATACAATTTATATGGACTCTGCTGGTATATACAATTTATATGGGCTCTGCTGGAATATACAATTTATATGGGCTCTGCTGGAATATACAATTATATGGGCTCTGCTCTGGGATATACAATTCTGGGGGTCTGTGCTGGATATATACAATTCTGGGGGGTCTGTGCTGGAATGTACAATTCTGGGGGGTCTGTGCTAGAATATACAATTCTGGGGGTTCTGTGCTGGATATATATACAATTCTGGGGGGTCTGTGCTGGATATATATATAATTCTGGGGGTCCTGTGCTGGATATACAATTCTGGGGGTCTGTGCTGGATATATATAATTCTGAGGGGTCTGTGCTGGATATATATATAATTCTGAGGGGTCTGTGCTGGATATATATATATAATTCTGAGGGGTCTGTGCTGGATATATATATATAATTCTGAGGGGTCTGTGCCGGATATATATATAATTCTGAGGGGTCTGTGCCTGGTTACACTTGATTCTCGGAGGGGGCAGGTGTATATATAATTTTTTTTTCCTTCAGGTATTGGGGGGGTCGTGGAATTCTTGGGTGAGTTCCCTCACTTTTTACCCCAGGACTTGACCCCTGAAAGAGACAAATCACAATGTAACCTTGCTGCTAAAATACTTTATAAATAAACACATACCTAAACCGTGAAAGTATATTTAATTATATCTATTTAACCATTTAATGTAATTTTCTGCTCTAATTCTTTCATTGTATCTTCATTCCTGCAGCATTTTCATACTCCACTCTCCTCCTACCGTCGTTCTCTTAATTTGTTTTTTATTATCAACCTTTGTACAAATAAACTAAATGATATGTGCATTGATACCATGTATCACTTGATTTTGGTCATAATAAATTATTAGTAACAAAAATAACCATAAAATATATTTTAAAAATACATTACCTGTTCAATTTAATACGTTTTCAAACTCTATTCAAGAGTCTCAGTGCTGAAGTATGTATAAACTGGAGTGAAGATATATTTATTTCTTTATTTTAAGACGTGAAACTCTGTAGTAAAATAAATCAAATGCAAGAATATTAATGCTCTACATTTCTCACTCAACAGATATCATTTAATAACTTGAATGCAAATTGAATAATAGGGTTTAGCTTATATATGAGACATGAAATACAATGGTTTTAACAAGCAATAACAAAGTGTCCAGAGATACAATCAGTTTCCACAGTGCTTTCCTAAACCAGTAAAGGAACACTGAAAAGTGAAGGTAGGACCCTAAGTGGACACAGGGTCAACAAATCCACAACTGATTAAGACAGACCTGGTACTCCTTGTACCACATAGAGATATTCTGCCATCTCACAGTCACTGACTTTCACCATATTTATGCCTGTGTGTTATTACACCTAGTAATAAAGAACCCAGTAAGTTCTGTAGAATGCATTTACCTTAGGCGTGTTTCCTAGCTCTCCTCTCTGCTATGTTCACATTCAGAGCTCTTCGTTTCTGATTCCTTAACCCGCCCTTTATGCATTGTAAGTAGAAGCGAAAGGACAAAAAAATGCCTGGAATATTTCTTGCTAGACACTGTGCTCCGTGCAGCTGACACCACCCTCTTCTCTCGCTACTGGAAGTGATCATGTCACACAGTGTTCCATAAACATATATACAGTATATATACATTGAGGGATAAAATGATTTTCTCCGCTGCTGATTTTGTACGTTTGACAAGGAAATGATCAGTCTATAAGTTTAATGGTTTATTGTAACAGCGAGAGACAAAATAAAAACAAAAACATCCAGAAAAACACATTTCAAAACAGTTATAATTTGATTTGCATTTTAATGAGTGAAATAGGTATTTGACCCTTTCACAAAACATGACTTAGGACTTGGTGGCCAAACCCTTGTTGGCAATCACAAAGGTCAGACGTTTCTTGTAGTGGCCACCAGGTTTGCCACATCTCAGGAGGAATTTTGTCTCGCTCCTCTTTGCAGATCCCCTCCAAGTCATTAAGGTTTCGAGGCTGACGTTTGGCAACTCGAACCTTCAGCTCCTCCACAAATTTTCTATGGCATGAAGGTCTGGAGACTGGCTCGGCCACTCCAGGACCTTAATGTGCTTCTTCTTGAGCCACTCCTTTGCTGCCTTGGCTGTGTGTTTTGGATCATTTTCATGCTGGAATACCCATCCATGACCCAGTTTCTTTCAAATATTTTTTTATTGAGATAACACGACACATGATTCCCAATGAGTGGGCACAGTAAGCATCAGCAGTGGCAGATATTGAAATTAAACAATCGCCAATGATTGCAAACAATTCATGACACAATCTCTCATTTTTAGAGTAGCAGGTGAAACCAAAAATTTAAATAGAAAGGAAAATGTAAAATAAGGGAGGGGGGGTGAAGGGGGGGGGTTTATCGGGGCAACCAGAATTTTTGGTGCAACACAACTCAGGAACTGTTGTGAACTGCCACCGTCTCTGGAGGGCACATTCACCAATTTGGACACCACACATTATAAACTGCAAACTTTATAAATCTTATGTATGTCCCAGAGCATCCACGTGTCCAACTTGGAAGGGTGCAGGTCACAGACAGACGTTGCTTTTGCATCATATTGGTGATAGTGCAACTTTTGGACCAATATCTGTCTGTTGACATGATGGAACCATGACAGACGGTTTTTGGCAAGTAATAGCATTGTCGTGGAAACAATGATAAACAACCTCTTTAGATCCTAGTAACAATATTTCAGGAGAATGTGGAATAGAGTGGCCCAACACCTCTGTGGCCAGAGAGGATAAGTCCTTCCAGAGTGGAATAATCATAGGACAGTGCCACCATATGTGCCGTCGTGCCCACAGCCTACAAGCACCTCCAGCAGAGATCAGAAACCTGAGGGGCAAATCAATGCACTTTATCAAGTATAAGATACCAACAATACATCAACTATCTTTGTCTTTCAAGCAACGTTGTGCATTTAGAGGTCCCTACAGCAAATAGTGCAACTATCTCCCACTGGCAGGGGGTGAAAGACAGTAAAAGTCTCTTATCCCAAGTCTTTTAAAATATCCAGCCTGTGGCCATTAAAGGGGTATTAAGTATCTGGTAAAAAACTGAGATGGGTTTAGCAGTAGAGTGCGGGTCCAAACATAATAGTTCAGTAACTGAGAGAAGCAGTAGGTTGGCATTTAAACCAGACAAGACATTTCTCGATTTCAAACAGGAGCACATTAGCATATGTAGCGCTCACTCCCGGAGGAGCCGCTGAAAATGAACCACGGGTCAGTCTCCCCGCACTAGGGAGTCAGTGACTGTTTATCTGGCATCTCCTCCTGGATGGCCCCCCACCACCTAAAGATCAACGTGTCAAAGACTGAGCTCCTACTTATTCCTCCCTCTAATGCCTCCCCACCTCCTGACTTCTCTATCACGGTGGAGGGTATCACCATCTCCCCATCAAACCAAGTTCGCTGTCTTGGAGTTACACTGGACTCTGCTCTTTCCTTCATCCCCCACATCAAGTCCCTTTCCTCCTCCTGCCGATACCAACTGCGTAATATTTCCAGAATTCGGCCATTTCTTACCGCTGTCACCACAAAACAACTCATACACGCCCTGGTAATCTCCCGACTCGACTATTGCAATAATCTCTTATCTGGCCTCCCTCTGTCCCGCCTCTCCCCCTACAATCCATCCTGAACGCCTCCGCCAGGCTAATTCACCTCACCCGCCGCTCTGTCTCTGCCGCTCCCCTCTGCGAGTCCCTTCACTGGCTCCCCATCCACTGCAGAATTAAGTTCAAAATCCTTATCCTTACCTACAAAACCCTCACTAACTCAGCGCCCCACTACCTGTCCTCACTAATCACCAAATACACCCCAGCCCGCTCCCTAAGGTCAAACCGTGACCTGCGCCTAGCTTCTCCCCGCATCACCTCTTCCCATGATAGACTGCAGGATTTCTCACGCGCAGCCCCCACTCTCTGGAACGCTCTCCCTCGTACTGTCAGACTTTCCCTAACTTCTCTTCCTTCAAACGCTCCCTGAAAACATTCCTATTTAGGGAAGCCTACCACCCAACTCACTGACGCAACCATCAATCACTCTCACCTTACAGTCCTCTCCTCCTGTTTCCAACCCCAACCCTCCTAGATTGTGAGTTCCTACGGGAATAGGGCCCTCATCTCCTCCTGTACTGTTTGTCAAATGTTGTTCAATGTATTGTAACCCTGTCTGTACTGTGCTTATTGTACAGCGCTGCGGAATATGCTGGCGCTTTATAAATAAACTAGTTGTAAAGCCTGCCCAGAGGGCAGTCTATTGTGGATATACTGCCTCTGCTCATGGATACTGCCCCAGCTCGTGGATACTGCCCCAGCTCGTGGATATTGCCCCAGCACGTGGATACTGCCCCAGCACGTGGATATTGCCCCAGCACGTGGATGGATACTGCCCCAGTACGTGGATATTGCCCCAGCGCGTGGATACTGCCCCAGCTCGTGGATACTGCCCCAGGTCCTGGATATTGCCCCAGCACGTGGATACTGCCCCAGCACGTGGATATTGCCCCAGCACGTGGATATTGCCCCAGCACGTGGATACTGCCCCAGCACGTGGATACTGCCCCAGCACGTGGATATTGCCCCAGCACGTGGATATTGCCCCAGCTCGTGGATACTGCCCCAGCTCGTGGATACTGCCCCAGGTCGTGGATATTGCCCCAGCACGTGGATATTGCCCCAGCACGTGGATGGATACTGCCCCAGCACGTGGATACTGCCCCAGCACGTGGATGGATACTGCCCCAGCACGTGGATACTGCCCCAGCACGTGGATATTGCCCCAGCTCGTGGATAGTGCCCCAGCTCGTGGATACTGCCCAAGCTCGTGGATATTGACCCAGCACGTGGATACTGCCCAAGCACGTGGATACTGCCCCAGCACGTGGATATTGCCCCAGCACCTGGATATTACCCCAGCACGTGGATATTGCCCCAGCTCGTGGATACTGCCCCAGCTCGTGGATATTGCCCCAGCACGTGGATACTTCCCCAGCACGTGGATATACTGCCCCAGCTCGTGGATACTGCCCCAGCACGTGGATATACTGCCCCAGCTCATGGATACTGCCCCAGCACGTGGATACTGCCCCAGCACGTGGATACTGCCCCAGCACGTGGATATCGCCCCAGCACGTGGATATCGCCCCAGCTCGTGGATACTGCCCCAGCACGTGGATACTGCCCCAGCTCGTGGATATCGCCCAAGCTCGTGGATATCGCCCCAGCTCGTGGATACTGCCCCAGCACGTGGATACTGCCCCAGCTCGTGGATATCGCCCCAGCACACGTGGATATTGCCCCAGCTCGTGGATATCGCCCCAGCTCGTGGATATTGCCCCAGCACGTGGATATTGCCCCAGCACGTGGATGGATACTGCCCCAGCATGTGGATGGATACTGCCCCAGCTCGTGGATACTGCCCCAGCTCGTGGATATACTGCCCCAGCTCGTGGATATGGCCCCCAGATCGTGGATATACTCACCTACATCGGCCCTCCAGCGATGGCGGTCCCGCTTCCAGCGTCCTCTCTCTCCGTTGGTCGCCGGGATGACGTCACGAAAGCCTTCGACCCCGGGGTCAAAGGCTTTCGTGACGTCATACCGGCAACCAACGGAGAGAGAGAGAAGACGCTGGAAGCGGGACCGCCATCGCTGGAGGAGCTAAGGGCCGATGTAGGTGAGTATGTGTAGGCAACATCCCCCTACATTGGCCCGGAGCCTCAGCGGTGGCTGTCGTAGGCTGCTCGGCCGGCCTCCAGGCTTAGGCGAGCCCCCGGCTCGGCTGGGCCTGTAGGCCCAAGCCAAGCCGGGGGCTCGCCTGAGCCTGGAGGCCGGCCGAGCAGCCTGCGACAGCCGGAGGACAGTCACCGCTGGAGCTCAGGGCTAATGTAGGTGAGTATGTGCTCTCCACACCCACCCTGCTTACTCGGCCGGTATCCAAGCTTAGGCGAGCCCCCGGCTTGGCCTAGAGGCCCAGCAGAGCCGGGGACTCGCCTGAGCATGGAGGCCGGTCGAGTTGCATACTCGGCGTCCTCCAGGCTCAGGCGAGTCCCTGGCTCGGCTGGGCCTCTAGGCCCAAGCCAAGCCGGGGGCTCGCCTGAGCCTGGATGCCGACCAAGCTTAGGCGAGCCCCCGGCTTGGTGTGGGCCTAGAGGCCCAGCCGAGCCGGGGACTCGCCTGAGCCTGGAGGACGCCCGAGCATGCAACTCGACCGGCCTCCATGCTCAGGCGAGTCCCCGGCTCGGCAGGGCCTCTAGGCCCAAGCCAAGCCGGGGGCTCGCCTAAGCTTGGATACCGGCCGAGCAAACAGGGTGTGTGTGTGTGTGTGTAGAGCACATACTCACCTACATCGGCCTTGAGTCCTCCACCGGTTCCACACATACTCACCGACATCGGCCCTTAGCTCCTCCAGCGATGGCGGTCCCGCTTGCAGCATCCTCTCTCTCTCCGTTGCTCGCCAGGATGACGTCACGAAAGCCTTTGACCCCCGGGGTCAAAGGCTTTCGTGACGTCATTCCGGCGAGCAACGGAGAGAGAGAGGATGCTGCAAGCGGGACCGCCATCGCTGGAGGAGCTAAGGGCCGATGTCGGTGAGTATGTGTTAGGCAACATCGCCCTGAGCTCCAGCGGTGACCTCCTCCGGCCGAGCAGGCTGCTCGGCCGGCCTCTACGCTTAGGCGAGTCCCCGGCTCGGCTGGGCCTGTAGGCCCAAGCCAAGCCGGGGGCTCGCCTGAACCTGGAGGCCCGCCTAGCAGCCTGCTCGGCCGGAGGAGGTCACCGCTGGAGCTCAGGGCCGATTTTGGGGTGTATTTTTTTTGGGAACTTCGGCCCCGATCCTCCAGCGGTGACCTTCTCCGGCTGCCGCTGGCTGCTCGGCGGGCCTCTAGGCTTAGGCGAGTCCCCGGCTCGGCTGGGCCTGTAGGCCCAAACCGAGCCGGGGGCTCGCCTAAGCCTAGAGGCCCGCCGAGCAGCCAGCGGCAGCCGGAGGATGTCTCCGCTGGAGCTCAGGGCCGATTTTGGGGTGTATTTTTTTGGGAACTTCGGCCCCGATCCTCCAGCGGTGACCTTCTCCGGCTGCCGCTGGCTGCTCGGCGGGCCTCTAGGCTTAGGCGAGTCCCCGGCTCGGCTGGGCCTGTAGGTCCAAACCGAGCCGGGGGCTCACCTAAGCCTAGAGGCCCGCCGAGCAGCCAGCGGCAGCCGGAGGAGGTCTCCGCTGGAGCTCAGGGCCGATTTTGGGGTGTATTTTTGGGAACTTCGGCCCCGATCCTCCAGCAGTGACCTTCTCCGGCTGCCGCTGGCTGCTCGGCGGGCCTCTAGGCTTAGGCGAGTCCCCGGCTCGGCTGGGCCTGTAGGCCAAACCGAGCCGGGGGCTCGCCTAAGCCTAGAGGCCCGCCGAGCAGCCAGCGGCAGCCAGAGGAGGTCTCCGCTTGAGCTCAGGGCCGACTTATGGGGTTATGTATGTTTTGGGAACTTCGGCCCCGATCCTCCAGCGGTGACCTTCTCCGGCTGCCGCTGGCTGCTCGGCGGACCTCTAGGCTTAGGCGAGTCCCCGGCTCGGCTGGGCCTGTAGGCCCAAACCGAGCCGGGGGCTCGCCTGAGCCTGGAGGCCCGCCGGCAGCCGGAGGACGGTCACCGCTGGAGGATCGGGGCATCTGGCCGTGTAAACACACGGGTAGCTGCGCGCGGCTCGTGCCGTTTTTTTTTTCACGCGGCCGGCACGCATGCGCATGCGCAGACGGCTTTTGGCGAGGGACAGTTTTTAGCTTATCCTTTTATAGTATAGATAATAATAATAATAATAATACTCCAACACAGTTGTGATTTTTTTATCATTTAAATAGTTTACTAAAATAATAAGCAGATGTTGAGACACGGTATTCACAGGTATATTACAGTACTTTCGTATCACGGTAAAACGCGTAGCGGAAAAGAACCGAAACACAAGGCTTCGTATTTCGGAAAATAAAATATTCGCAACCGAACATAAAAAAAGAAAGAAATGCAATTTCACGAATATTCGGAAAAGGGACACGTAGCGGGACCCAAGAATACAATCTCTTCGTATTACGATAAACGCGCAGCGGAAAAGAGAAAAATATATTCGGAACGTATCTTTAACCCCTGTTCCGATTCGTAACAAAAATGAGTCCTGCACAAGTTAAGTCCCGGAATGTAAAAAGGTGTGTAGGTATGTGTGTAAGGTACCCGGGTACTGTTCAACTGGCCAGTGAATTTACTTTAGGAATGTCTTCGACTAGTCAAGTTGGGGCCCTGTGGACTTTAAAGAGAAAACAGCAGCGTGTTCTTTAATTACAAACAGCCTTGGAGGCCTCTCACCCATCCGACGATTACTTTAGGCTCCGCTGACCCAGGACGTCTCTCCGCTCGATATTGACTGGGGATACTAGCGGCCGGATCCGTTGTCTGACTCCCCGCAGCTTGTCCACGACTTGTCCAGCTCACCGCCTGCTCTCCGCATCCGATCAACTCGCGGTGACTCCTTACTCGAGGTCTTCGGTGTCTGTGTTCTGCAGCAATCTCTGGAACCTGGAAGTCTTCCCCTCTTTAGGCTGAATGTCCCGATGAAAGAACTGACAGGTATACTCAGGCTCTGGCCTAGGCCCTCTCGCGATCTCTGTCACTGCGTCTGCTCTCTCTTCTTCCCTGGCGCGCTCTCGTGCGTTCTCCACGAGGTGGATGATGTAAGCGTCCAGTCCCCACCCACTTCCTGTCTCCTTGCAAAGCATGCCGGGAAATGTAGTCCCAATGTCCAGTGTCTCTAATCGCGATTGTCTCCATCTTGTGGCCAAAAATAGGTACTGCCGGCAGCAAGATTTTAACACAGCACTACACTCTCCCCCTCCTAGAACTCTTGGGTCTCTCCAAGGAGGTACAACAATTATATTACATTTCCACAATATTGAATACAGTTTACATAACATGGACAGGTTCAGCAGCATCTAGCTTCTCCCCGCATCACCTCTTCCCATGATAGACTGCAGGATTTCTCACGCGCAGCCCCCACTCTCTGGAACGCTCTCCCTCGTACTGTCAGACTTTCCCCTAACTTCTCTTCCTTCAAACGCTCCCTTAAAACGTTCCTATTTAGGGAAGCCTACCACCCAACTCACTGACGCAACCATCAATCACTCTCACCTTACAGTCCTCTCCTCCTGTTTCCAACCTCAACCCTCCTAGATTGTGAGTTCCTACGGGAATAGGGCCCTCATCTCCTCCTGTACTGTTTGTCAAATGTTGTTCAATGTATTGTAACCCTGTCTATACTGTGCTTATTGTACAGCGCTGCGGAATATGCTGGCGCTTTATAAATAAATAATAATAATAATAATACATGTAGTGGGTTAGGAACACTTCCTCAAGTTGACTCATATTTTGGGCTACCTCAGCTAACATAGCAGACACTTCGGGCAACCTCCGCACCGTGGTGATGGCCTCTTCAGTGCTATGTCCTGGTGAGTCGTAGGTGAGTCGTTGGGGCGGTCGAACAGAGCGTTTTGGTTCTGGCTCAATCGGTTCCTCTTCAGGTGGAAGTACTATAGGTGTTGGCTCAATTCTTCTCTCTATCACTGGAGCAGACGTTTCTTCAGAGTATGATCCCTCCAGTGAAGGCATAGAACTATAATCACCTGAATAAGCTTCAACTTCCGGAACTACCGGGATTTCAACAGTCTCAGTTACTTCCAACCGAAATTCAGGAGCTTCAGGCCTCAAGTTACTCTCTCACCGTTCAGGAATAACGACCACCTCCTCAGGCTCCGGTGAGCGCATCCAGTCTAGACAATAACTCTCTTCTTCACTGTCTCTTTCGCTCTCTTCGACAACCTGGGTCTGTTGAGACCGAGTAATAGGGGGCAAACGCGGAACAGGCGGGTTTGGCAGAGGCACTTCATCTCCAACTGGCATCCTCACAGCCTCTCTCAAAGGTAACAAATGATTCCGGTGCCAGTTCTTGAGTTCTTGAGAGGCCCAGCCTATCCATCCGGGCGAATCTGATACACTGGTAAACCCGGCAGTTGTTTGCAGACAATATAAACCTGGGAACTCCACCTATCCGCCAACTTGTGTCTCGCAGCAGCACCCAAGTTCTTCAATAAAACCCTATCACCGGGTTGTAGATCTTGTATTCGGACTTTCAAGTCATAGTTCCTCTTGTTTCTTTGCTCCCTGTTTCCTGAGGTCAAACGGGCCTGTTCAAACGCAGAAGCCAGATTCTTTCGAAGTCTATCCACGTAGTTTCTATGGGAAGCTACTGACGTCTGGTCTAGAGATAACCCAAATGCCAAATCAACCGGCAGTCGAGCCTCCCTTCCGAACATAAGACGGTACGGTGAGTATCCAGTTGCATCGCTCTCCGTACTGTTATATGCATGCACCAGAGTAGCGATGTGACGACTCCAACTCTGCTTCTCCACATTCGACAAGGTCCCCAGCATGTTTAGCAGTGTGCGATTAAACCTTTCAGGCTGAGCATCACCTTGAGGGTGATATGGTGTAGTTCTGGTCTTTTGGATTCCCAACAGTTCTAACAATTGCCCCACCAGTCTGCTTTCAAAGTCTCTACCCTGATCAGAGTGTATCCTCCTTGGCAGTCCGTAATGAACAAAGAACTTTTCCATCAACACCTTGGCCACTGTCGGAGCGCTTTGATCTTTTGTGGAAAAAGCTTGGGCGTAACGAGTGAAATGATCAGTCACTATTAGGATGTTCCCTTGCCCACTAGCATCCGGCTCTAAGCACAAGAAATCAATGCACACCAAATCCAGGGTCCCTGACTCTGCAGATGGCTCATTGAAGCAGTTCGGGTCGGTAGAGTCTTTCTCTGAATACACCTCAGACAGGAGTGACAATAACTTTCCACTTCAGCTCTCATGCAAGGCCAATAGAACCTATCTCGCACCAGCTTAAAAGTTCTCTCAGCACCCAAATGTCCATGCTCATCATGTAGTGATCGCAGCACACTCTCCCTATGTTTAGTTTGGAGGAATAACTGTTGAATCTCTTCAGCGTTAGTTGAGGGGCCCCTTCGGTAGACCACCCCATCCAACATCTTTAACCGCTCCCACTCTTTGTAGACCAATCTGGCTCCACTCGGGGAGTTGGTTAACAAAATCTCTCGCTGGTTTGCAGTCAGGGCCTTTATGGTCAAGGCAATTAGAGGGTCTCTGGCCTGATCCGCTTTCAGGTCCTGTCTCGAAAAGGTAGGTAAACTTTCATCCCTTAACTGCGTAGGGTTACAGTAAAACTCAGGAACAGCCGCAGCCATGACTCCTATGGCCTCCGCTTCAATCCCTCCTTTGACCCGGCGCTCTGTTCCTTGACACAAAGCTTGCACCCCGTCTGGAGTCAACTGAGTCCATTCTGTAGTGTAGGGTCTCCTCGACAACACATCGGCATCTTGATTATTCACCCCAGGGCGATACTTCAGGCTGAACGAAACCCTGAAAGAGCGGCCAACCACCGATGTCCCGTTGCGTCCAGTTTTGCGGTAGTAAGGACGTAGGTAAGAGGATTGTTATCCGTCTTGATCACAAACTCGGCTCCATACAGATAGTCTTTTAACTTGTCTACCACTGCCCACTTTAAGGCTAGGAACTCCAACTTGTGAGTAGGGTAGTTCTTCTCTGAAGGCATAAGGCTCCGGCTCACGTACGCTACAGGCCTCAGCAATCCACCATACTCCTGATACAGGACTCCTCCCAGACCTTCTCGGCTGGCATCCACATGTAGTTCATACGGCTTGTGAGGGTCCGCACAGGCCAAAACAGGAGCTCGGGTTAGACTCTCTTTCAACTTCACGAAAGCTCCTTCACATTGACTGGTCCATTCACCTTGTATAGACTCTCGAGCTTTCCTTGGCCCCGGAGCTGACGGGTTTTGATCAGAGACCTTGCAGCCTTCTTCTGTGGTTTCCTTCTGCAGGAGTTTGTTCAGTGGTTGAGCTATTTTCGCGAATCCTCCCACAAATCTTCGATAGTATGAACAGAATCCCAGGAAAGATCTAAGTTCAGTGACGTTCCGGGGTCTAGGCCAAGAAGCTACGGCCTCCAACTTCCGAGGATCTGTCGAAACACCTTCTGCTGAGACCACATGTCCTAGATACGTAACAGACGGTAGACAGAATTGGCATTTCTCCAGAGACAGTTTCAGCCCCTCTTCATGGAGCCTCTTCAAGACCTTCTCCAGACGTTGCTCATGTTCTTCCAGAGTCTTCCCAAACACAATTATGTCATCCAGGTACACTAATACTTCGATTAGATTCATATCCCCGACTGTCTTCTCCATCAACAGTTGGAACGTGGCTGGAGCCCCCGTAAGGCCTTGAGGCATTCTGTTGAATTCAAAGAACCCCAGTGGACAGATGAACACAGTTTTCTCCTTGTCTTCAGGATGCATGGGTATCTGGTGATATCCGCTTCGCAGGTCTAGTACACTAAACCACTTTGCTCCAGACAAACACTGTAGGGCATCTTCTATCCGAGGAGTGGCATATTGATCGGGGATGGTTCTCCGGTTCAATGTGCGGTAGTCTATGCATAGGCGGACAGAACCATTTTTCTTCCGGACCAACACTATGGGAGATGCGTATGGACTCCTGGACTCTTGAATCACCTTGGTTCTTTGTAATTCATTCAGTTGCTCTCGCAGATCATCCAAGTCTCCTAGCGGAACTCGCCTTGATCTTTCACGAAACGGCTTGTCTTCTTGTAACCGAATGCGGTGCTCAGTACTCTTAGCTAGGCCCACATCGAACTCATCTTTCGAGAACAATTCCTTCCACTTTAGGACTTGAGACTGAAGACGTTTCTTCCACTCAGGTGAAATGGGAGCGTCCTTGGGGTAGAATCTTTCATCTGGAATCTCTTTATCCACTCCCCCTCCTAAATCGGTAGAGAGGGGTGTAGCGGACTCTACTTGCCCAATAGGCATTCGTGCTTTAAGGACTACTGGAGAATCTGTCACATTGCACACACTGACCGAGACTCTTCCTCGTGTTCTCTTCAGGGCTTTGGTGGAGATTATTTCAGGAATTACTTCGACTCCGGTTTCACTCCCATGATCAAAATCGGTTCCCAGCACCACATAAGGACCTGGTTGCGATCCGTTCAACTTGACTGAAGCCCGGAGGCTCGCTACTTCTCCTGCTTGCAGAACCTTCTCTGTTCCACCCAGTCTCCACAGTCTTCCCACCTCGGCAGGTGCCTTTCGTTCTTCGACCATCCTCTGATAGACCAGACGTAACATTGGGTGGACTCCTTGAGTCGAACCTTCTTCCAATACAATAGGTGTCAGGAGACTCCGCACTAGGTCAGTATTCGTCCCCACTATCAGGGAGCTTCTGTTCGCACCCGAGGGTCGAGGACACACAATGGCCAATGCATCACAACCCCCAGACTGCCCGATGACTTCAGATCCAATCTCCAACTTCACTTGCAGGTACCCGTCATAAGGGAGTTTCTCAGTGCCGATACCCCATATTTCCAAATCCTTCAATTCTTGCAGAGGAATGTGCTTTAAGTGTTTATCATAGAAGTCTCTGTAGATCAATGTCACTTGAGCCCCTGAATCTAACAGGGCTTTAGTGTAGACTCCTTCCACTTGGATTGGCACAATAGGAGAAGGATCTATCAGTTGGTCAGGAAACTTGGTGGCGGTATCCGGACGCTTAGACCCAGTTTGCTGTACCCTGGCCTTTTTCTTGGCCCGTGTAGGTTTTGGGTGTGCATTGCTTCCCCATGACGTAGACCCGGATGCTAAGGGAGTGACTCTTTCAGTCCTGGCAGGCTCAGCAGTTGGCTCGGCTTTGGGCCCTCTCGCCCTCTTAGTCTTGGCTTGGTTTTTGGAGCGGGGTTCAACCCTCGGGCACTTAGGTTGCTCCTTCACTGGTGCCCTCTGGCGTTTCCCGTCGGTGAGGTAGATAACAGTCCTTCTAGGGCTTTCAGCAGCCCCTCGACTCTATCCTTCTCAGGCTTTTTGCCTTTGCACTGTGCGCGGAAATGGCCCATTTCTCCACAACCGAAACATCTCTTCTTAGAGAGCGGAGACGTAGTTGCTTGTTGGGATTTGGTTAACGGACTTGGATCGGACGCTACAGCAACTCCCGTCGTCTGCATACCTGTGAGGAATTTCTGCATTTCTGCCTGCATTTCGGTCACCTTCATCAACACTCGGCACAGTTCCGCGTGCGCTTGTTGCAATTCAGCTTGAGCTTCCTGTACTTGCTTGACGGTCTTGGACAACTCACCACGTTCAGGGAGGTTCGATTCTTTGGCAGCCCTCTCTGTGGATTTAAAAACGACTAGATGTTCCTGTTCGTCCTCGTCAGACCCATAAGTATCTAAAGAGTCGCTTTCAGGCTGCAGACCGTCGCTATGTCTCACAGGTTGTGCATAAGCCCTTTCCCCCCGCCTGAAGGATTTTTCTTCCAGTAAAGCCTCTTCTTCTCGTACAACTCGGATCAGTTCCAGGTACTTCAACTCTTGGTTACCTGCTCTGCTTCTCAGCTGCATCATTACTGGATCTAGAGGTTTAGAGCCCCTCAGGATCTGTTTTATTCTAATCTTATCTACTTCGGCTGGTTCGGCCCCTTTCTTGAGGAGTATCTGGTGTAGAATTTTATCTAGGCGCCTCATGTACTCGGTCATCCTCTCACCTCTTCTCTGATAGGTGTGTTCGTACTGATATACCAGTTCGGCCGCCTTTTCGGTTCGCCCAAAAACTTCTTCAAGAACGTTCAAGTAATCTAAAGCAGTACAATCTTTCCTACTCAGTTTCAGGTTTCTCACCGCTTCTGACGCAGGTCCCTTTAAGCTCTCGGTGATCCTTTGCTTTTTCTGGGCCTCAGGGACATCCCACTCATCCAGAGCCTGCATCGCCTGTTCCACCCATTCTTCAAAGGTTTCTTCTCCCGCCGGAGTTGGTACGTTTCCTGTAAAATTTCTTAACCGTCGGTAACCGAAGTTAGTGTGAGGAGGGCTTGTTTTCTGACATTTAGCCAGTAGATCTCCAATAGCCACGATAAATTCAGGCCCGATCATGGCCAACGGACTAGGCGCGGGAACACTTGCGGATTCGCCACGTGGCACACTTGGCTGAATTAGTTGGACTTCCACCTCATCAGCCAGTTTCACGCTCGCGCCCTGAAAACATGGTGGAACGCCCTTTCTCCACTCGAGGAACATACGTGTGAGAGGTATCTGGGTTCTTTTCAATGTCCAGTATTAACCCCCGATGATCTGGTGCTAGCGTGGCCACGGCCTGGCGAATTCGATCTTCGGCCCAAGTGTCTGCGGGAATATCCATGACTATACAACATTCTAACTGACTACTGTGCTCCCCACACCACTCGGCAACAGTGTCTGGATCCATATTTAACCCTTTAGATGCGGTTTTTCCAGAGACTGGATCCCGGAAACGAGCCCCCACGTGTAGCGCTCACTCCCGGAGGAGCCGCTGAAAATGAACCACGGGTCAGTCTCCCCGCACTAGGGAATAAATATACTCCAACACAGTTGTGATTTTTTATCATTTAAATAGTTTACTAAAATAATAAGCAGATGTTGAGACACGGTATTCACAGGTATATTACAGTACTTTCGTATCACGGTAAAACGCGTAGCGGAAAAGAACTGAAACACGAGGCTTCGTATTTCGGAAAATAAAATATTCGCAACCGAACATAAAAAAAGAAAGAAATGCAATTTGACGAATATTCGGAAAAGGGACACGTAGCGGACCCAAGAAAATACAATCTCTTCGTATTACGATAAACACGCAGCGGAAAAGAGAAAAATATATTCGGAACGTATCTTTAACCCCTGTTCCGATTCGTAACAAAAATGAGTCCTGCACAAGTTAAGTCCCGGAATGTAAAAGGTGTGTAGTATTTGTGTAAGGTACCCGGGTACTGTTCAACTGGCCAGTGAATTTACTTTAGGAATGTCTTCGACTAGTCAAGTTGGGGCCCTGTGGACTTTAAGAGAAAACAGCAGCGTGTTCTTTAATTACAAACAGCCTTGGAGGCCTCTCACCCATCCGACGATTACTTTAGGCTCCGCTGACCCAGGACGTCTCTCCGCTCGATATTGACTGAGGATACTAGCGGCCGGATCCGTTGTCTGACTCCCCGCAGCTTGTCCACGACTTGTCCAGCTCACCGCCTGCTCTCCGCATCAGATCAACTCGCGGTGACTCCTTACTCGAGGTCTTCGGTGTCTGTGTTCTGCAGCAATCTCTGGAACCTGGAAGTCTTCCCCTCTTTAGGCTGAATGTCCCGATGAAAGAACTGACAGGTATGCTCAGGCTCTGGCCTAGGCCCTCTCGCGATCTCTGTCACTGCGTCTGCTCTCTCTTCTTCCCTGGCGCGCTCTTGCGCGTTCTCCACGAGGTGAAGGATGTAAGCGTCCAGTCCCCACCCACTTCCTGTCTCCTTGCAAAGCATGCCGGGAAATGTAGTCCCAATGTCCAGTGTCTCTAATCGCGATTGTCTCCATCTTGTGGCCAAAAATAGGTACTGCCGGCAGCAAGATTTTAACACAGCGCTACACATATAAGATAAAAACATCAAATTAGGGACATTATACTTGTGTTGCAATGTTTGGAAGGGCAGGATGACAGACAGCGTTAACAAATGATGCAGATGCGTAATCCCAAACTGGGTCCAAGGTCCCACTCTCAGGTGAGGCTGCAGGTAGGGCATAGAGGACATAGGGGTGGCCATGGATACTGGGGCATGATTGGTAAAAAAGGGGAAGTGTAAATCTCATGCCCTTAGATGATGGGCCATAGAAAACAGAGCAGTCGGCAAGCGAGGTCTTTCCGTTGGGAGTACCAACAGAAATCTGCCCAAGTCATGGCCAGCCACATAGGTCAATTGTATATCTAGCCACTGGGGTAAGGGGTGAGCATGAAAGAGCTTCATCAAGGAAGCCTAACATGTAGCCTAGTATATACGTATGTATGTATGTGTGTATGTATGTGGGTCAGGTTCAGGCCACCATCCCTGTATCTAAAGTACAAGAGATTCCTGAGCACTCTAGAGCGCTCCATTTTGCAAATGTACGACATTATGAGAGATTGCACTACCCATGTCCTATCTGGATACTTTACAATTGGTAGGGCTTTAAATACATACAGAATTGTTGGCAATATTATCAATTTTACCGTTGTCATTCTGTCCATCCACGAGACCTCTTGGAATCTCCACTGGTGTAAGAAGGACCTGACTTCAGACAGGAGACTTTCATAGTTCAGTCTGAACAAAGTATTGATGCTGCCCGTGATTCGAAGGCCTAGATATACAATATAGTCATCACCAGGGCTCAAAATTTCCACTCGCATTTGGCGAGTGGGAATTAAATGAGGGAAATGCACAAACAGACAGCACAATAAATTATTTTGTGCTGTGTATTACAGCAGTGCCACCGTGCAGCACCCCCACCCTTCCCCAGGGTGCCTGGCGAAAATGATCAGCTGCCTAACTTGAATGAGCTTGTCTCTGTCACTGGCAAGGGGGTGGAGAGGAGCTTCCCTGCCTCCTCGCACTGGGGTCTGATGACTGGGTATACATGTATCTGGGGTCTGATGTCTGGGTATTAATGTTATTTTTGTAACTTTATTCTAAATTAAACCTTTAACAGTGTAATTTCATAAGCTAATATAAGGGGGTGTGTTTAGGGGCAGAGTTAAGGGCTGGGTAGGGGTTAGGTGGAGCAACTGGTGGCGAGTAACTCTTTATGGCCTGGTTAGTAGCTTGGAACTTGAAATTTTGAGCCCTGGTCATCACACCAGTTAAAGTCGTAGTTGGATCTAAGATCACACATTTGATGGAGGGGGGCATTGTGACTGATCTTTAATATTCCTATTGAATATTATCCGTTTTGCCTTGTCGTTAGCGAAAAAGCAGAGGAAATATTGTGTTTATATCAGGGCTATTTCCAATAACCAGGCGACACAGGTTTTGTGGATCATCCAAACAGGTTCTATTTTGGTACAGAGATGCAGCTTCTCTCATACACACTAACGATCAGATAAACATATTGGGATTAACAAGAACAATGGAAGGCATCAAACACTTTGGCACTGGGAAAAATCCACCCAGATAGCAACAAAATCTGTCGGGCCTTCTGGTTTAATTCTGGCACAGATTTTTTTTCCACAGCCTTGTGTAAAACAGCATTAGGCTGAGCTCTGGCAAGAGTTTGGTAAAATGACTTTTTTGGCTTAGTCTTGGCTTCAGTTTGTTCCACCAGAAAAATAAACCTGTGTGGGTTTTGATTAGCCAAAGAATACAGAAACAGTCCCCATAGGTTGTATTAGTTTAAACGTCGTCCCCCCTGATTGTGCCGGACAAATGATCTTATCACTGGGGAGAGGGGTGCTCGGACAGCAGAGTGCTGTCCTGGTCCCCTCCCAGATAGTAAATATACATTGTGCTGTCGGGTATATTACAGAAAGGAAAAATTAAAATGGATGTCTGTAGCCATTTTGTTTTTAAAGACAGTTTTTTTTTTTCTTTCAATTTTCTCTAGGTTTAGAAATGAACGAGATTTTTTTTACAGAGTTCATTCCTGGGTGAAGTCTTTTATATTTTTTTAAGAAGTGCCAGACATGAAGGAATCTAGAATGTTTTTGTGTGATAATGCTAGAGTTAAGTGCTAAGATGTGTCATAATTAAATTTATTGGTCTGTCTTAAGTTTTTAAAACAAAAGATTTTGTCTTTTGGGTATAGGAATAAGAGTTAAAATCTCTGTAATATAGATTTATATTCACAAAATATATGTTTATAATCAAGGTATATTTTATTATATTTACAGTAGGAAATATATACTCCAATAAATATTGTAGAAAATATATAATTGGTAAATAATAAAAATTACTAAAGAATAGACATGTGCATTCGTTTTAGTACTAAAGCGATTTAGTCCGAATTTTGGGATAATTTAGTTTTAGTATGACTCAAGAGAAACGAAACTGCTCAGTACAAAAAACGAAAGAAACTAAAATAAAATGCACTACATTTTAGTTTCAGTCCTTTTTGTGATATTACATTGATGAGTGAAGGAGACCAGCAATGAAGATCGCAACATCCAAAGTTCTGCACACTCCACATGCCAATGCAGTAGGATGTTCTATACAGAGAGTGGCATTAATTAATGCAGGAGTATGTTCTATACATTATACAGAGAGGGGTATTAATGCAGGAGGATGTTATATACATTATACAGAGAAAGGTATAAATTGAGGAGAATGTTCTATACAGAGAGGGACATTAATGCAGGAGGATGTTATCTACCTTATACAAAGAGGGGTATTAATTAATGCAGGAGGATGTTCTAAACATTATACAGAGAGGAGCCTTTTTTTTTTTAGCCCTTTAAATCCAGTGGCTGTGAGCGCTGAGATCGGCTGCTTGTTACATTATCTCTCAGTACAATGTATCAGGCTCAATTGTAACAGTAACTGACTGTAACAGCGCTCAGAGTTTCAGTAAAACAAGGAAATAATATTGTTCTAACCTCTTATATATAAAAATATTATTTACTAGTTTTACAGAAACTCTGAGCGCTGTGATGAGCAGCAGTCAGTTTTTGTAACAGCTTTGCCTGACACGGGGCAGTATTACAATGTTGGTGCTAACTTAACCAGAGCTGTTGTAAACTGAAAACCTCCATAGGCTATAATGGCTCTGGGAAGGTTACAACAGCTCTGGTTAAGTTAACACCAACTATGTAATATGGCCCACATTGTGCTGAGAGTGAGAGATACTGTAACATGCAGCGATCTCAGCCCTCTGAGGAGCCACCACTACAATAGTAATTGTATCCACTGGTTTTCGGATGAACGAAATTAGTTTTCATACTAAAGAACTGAAAACGAATTTCTTTAGCAACTAAATAAATTGCATTTTAGGACTAATCCATTAGTTCAAAACGAAATTTTGTGCTGTGCACATGTCTACTAAAGAATAGATTCTGTTGAGTTAACCAGAAAAGAATTCAGCTGATAGCAAGTAATTTTAAAAGGGAGTAGGGATATAAATTAGGTATGACAGAGACACCGTGTCTAGTGACTGGGAGAAGAGAAGGTCTTTGTGTAGATTGACCTTTTGACCCGAGATAAGAATATTAAAAAGAAATGGTGGAATTAATTAAGAAGTGCAATACTGCCCTCTAGAGGATAGTAAATATTATATTTGATATACCAATAATATTGCCAGTGACGTCAAATTTACTATAATTGAAGTGGCAGTGTTGGTTGCAGATCAGTCAGAGATTCCAGCATTCAGACTCACACTGCAATGCATTCAGATGTCCAGTACACATAGCAGATCCCAAGACACGAGGCAATCAAGATTCTCACCAAATCTCTGACTCTCACCAAATCTCTAACTCACATGCATTGATTATCTGATATCGATAATCTTCACACATTCCAAAAATATTATATCAGGAATTCCAAGGCAGACTTATCAACATCCAAATTGGACAGGTAATGTATGAAATTAAGGAATTAATGTAATTATATATTTGTAGATATTCTTGCAACGTAGAATGAGACTTCTCAGATACTGGCTAACTCCAAAAATTCTAAGTATTTCTATTCTGCAGATAGAAATATGAAGAAGTGGACATAAGGATTTATTCCTAAAAAGAAATGTTGTAAGATTGATACCAATATATATATATGAATTTGGAAATTACTGTGATTAAAATTAATAAGCAAGGAATTATATAACTACAAAATAAAAGCAAAAGATTAGAAGTTTAATTCTCGATTAGGGGAGGATTCACTAAATAAGTTTTTATTACTTATCATTAAATTAGCTCATCTTTTGTTGATCCATGTAGCATAGAGATATATATATATCTATAAGAGCTGGCTGGTTAAACATTGTTTGCTGGGAAATGCATGTTGTATTAAGCAGAAATGTTTATTAACCATTTGTGTATTAGTTACTAACTGATAAGGTAAATGATATTAATCATATGCAGTTACTAACCGGAGATACATATATTGTGAAGCTAGTTTTTATATGCTGATGGATTGTGGTTTATAAATTTTTGTTTATGATATGAGATTTGAAACTTTTTTGTATACGTAATAAATATATATTTTTATCCGATTATTGATTGTCTGTGTTTTGCTTTGAAAAATACAATAATTAAAAGAATTCAAGAGAATTTCTAAGAAATATAAACGATTGATATAAGTGTCTCGTATGGATTTCTTATGAAATAATAATCCCTGATATATTGGAGGCTTGGCTGATAAATCCAATATATAACGTGTTGTATTCACGTGCAGAGATTATATCCAACAGTGCAATCTGCATAATAAACTGTATGGGGGGGGAACAAAAAACATTCTATTTATGCTTTTCTAAGGATCACATCTCACTGCTGGTGTGTGCAGAAACTTTGCTTCACTGGGGAATCTCTCACTGCAAAGTCAGGGCTACCAGTCAGTTAGACCGGAAATTAATGTGTGTCTCCTGGCGTGGTTCTGGGACAGAGAAGGGAAGGACGAGTAACGGTCTGGTTCTGGTGCGTTCCCATTACAGCCAGCCACTCATATTTACGCACGCCGTGAAGGTGAGATTCAAACTGTACCACTCCAATTTAAAATCATTAAGATCATTAACTTTCCTGGAAAGTGATCTTCAATCCTCTCTGGAAACTAGACGAAAATTGGTAGGTAACAGTGGCGTAATGAGGGGGGGGGCAGGGGGAAACTTTCCCCCAGGCGTCTGTCAGGGAGGGGGGAGCCCTCAGCTGCACAGCCGTGGAGACACATGCTGACACCTGCCCACAGTGCTGGCTCCACCCCCTTTCCCGGCAGAGGAAGTCACATGTCCCGGCAGGAGGAACAAGGAAGCAAAGGCAGCTCTCTAATCAGAGAGTCAGGCTGCCTCCATCAGCCTCTCCTCCTGAAGTCCCTGTTCTTGTTGCCTCACTGCAGGTGGTACAGGAAGAGCTGTGGATTTATGGCACCCTGCCGCCTCCAAGCCTCCACTTCCATTCCCCAGCTGCAGTGAAAAATTAGGGAAAAAGTGAAAAGTAAGCAAACATTTGATTTACATGGAGCAGCAGGGTACAGCATGCCTGGGGGGTGCAATGCACAGTATGCTGGGGAGGTGCAATGCACAGCATGCCTGGGGTTGACATGCACAGCATGCCTGGGGGTGAAAAACACAGCATGCCTGGGGATGATAGTAGACTAGTGCAGAAACTAAAAGCACTGAAGCCTGATGGTGACCTCTATGGAGGGAAGGAAAATGCAGAGAGAGGGCTGGTCCTGGGGATCACCCCCCCCCCCCCAACACACACACAGCTTTACCTCTGATCTCATTTGACAGGGGAGGGAGACAATAGAGAGAGGGGAGTGAGAGGGGAGTGAGAGAGAGCAGTCACAGAGAGAGGAAGGTGAGAAAGTGAGAGAGAGACTACTAGTTCACATTGCACATTACTGTGAGTTTTATTGCTGTGGAGCTCAGTGATACGCTCATACACACCACACATTGCTGTGAGTTTCATTGCTGTGGAGCTCTGTGATACAGTCATACACACTGCACATTACTGTGAGTTTTATTACTGTGGAGTAGGGATGGGCTGCCAGATTGATTCGAACATGAGTTTGAATCGAACATTGGTTGTTCGTGCTGTAGCACTGGGGTTAAATTGGCTCTGAGGCTGCAGCTGTTATGCCACTAGGGGGAGCCAGAGTATAATGTATGGAAAGGATTGTAATAGACTTATGAACTACATTCCCCAGAAACCCTGAAAAGGGAAAGCAGGAAGCAAGATATCTGTGGAAGGAAGTGAGGAGCCTGGTTTGCACTGTGGGGAGAAGGAGGGAGGCTGTGAACATAGACATATGTATGAGAGACACTGTCCGGGTTCACAACTAAGCCAGAGCGTGGAACAAGGCGTATCCAGTGCTGGAGTTCAGGGACGGAGAGTGCATCATTGCCTACCACATTCTGCTGAACAGTTGGGAGGACAACCAGGTTCCAGAAGGACCTCGCGTAAGGAGGCCGCGACGATCGAACAGGAGTGCAGGTGGCGGATCGTGTTCCAGTGCAGAGATTCAGCATCAGAATGTCATGATGGGGGTCGGGGACCTGACCTGACAGAGAGGGGTGTGAGCCTAATGAGCAGTGAAAATAGACCATGAGCCTGAACTAGAAAAATAAATATATATCATTTATTCTAGGAACCAAGAACTTAAACCAAGAGCAGGGAATACAGAACATAAATACAATAAACAGAGCCTTTAACCTCACGGCAAGAAATATAAAGACAACCAGATATAAACAAAATAGGCAACTAAACATGGGAGGCAGAATTAAACATGGGAGGCAGAACTAAACATGATACTACAAGAAGGCAAGAAAAACAGGGCAAACCAGACATGAGCCTGTAAACAGAATGGCCAGGTATAACAGGATAAATCTAGGCCAGGGAAAGACCAGACATGAGCTGGAAGACAGACAGACTGAACAGGATTAAATTAGACCAAGGCAAACCAGACAGGAGCTTGAAGACAGACAGACTGAACTGATCTGAATAGATGATTCAGGATGAATCTAGAGCAAGGCAAACCAGACATGAGCTGAATGACTGATCCAGGATGAATCTAGAGCAAGGCAAACCAGACATGAGCTGAATGACTGATCCAGGATGAATGAGACTGCACCCTACTAAGGGAGTGGTCTCCATTTATACAAAATGGTCCAGGGTGAACCAATGGAGTCCAGGTACTGATCAGGCTTGGACGTGAACCAAATGTCCAGAACTAAAAGCAATGTCCATAGAAGCCAGAGGGGGCGCCAGAGACCCAGGACGTGACATATCCCCCCCTCTACGAGCAGACCCTGGATGCTCCAAAGAGGATGACAAGAAGAATGACAGGAAAAAAGCCAATGGGTCCTGTAGGCACGTAGAGCCCTCGCGTACACCAGTCACCAAAGTCCCCTGAGGTCCCACTCAGAGTCGTCATCCTCCTGAAGATGCCCCCGTCTATGAGGGTGGGAGCCAAAACTGGGTCCAGGTTTGAAGACACTGGCACCAGTCCTTTTGTGTCTCCTCCCCCTGGTACGGGACGTGGAATGGACAGCAACAGTGTCCTCCCGGCTCTGCGGCAACAGGAACATGGCACCAGTGGCGATCCGGTTCTGTGGCAATGTGACTGGGACAGCAGCAGCACAGCTCCGTAGGTTGGTGACCTTGGCACGGCTCTGCGGCGACTGGACTGGAACCACTGGGCTAGAAGACACTGAGCTTGAAGACACCGGGACAGCTGGGCTCGAAGACACCGGGACAGCTGGGCTCGAAGACACCGGGACAGCTGGGCTCGAAGACACCGGGACAGCTGGGCTCGAAGACACCGGGACAGCTGGGCTCGAAGACGCCGGGACAACTGGGCTCGAGGACGCCGGGACAGCTGGGCTCGGTGTGGCAGCGCCCTTGGTGTGGACCGGTTGGGTAGCACCCTTGGCAAGGACAGGAGGGGCAGCGCCTTTAGCACGACTCTGTGGTGACTTGGACACGGCAGCAACAGCACGGCTCTGCGGCGACTCGGACATGGCGGCAGCAGCACGGCTCTGTGGGTCAGCGACCTCATCACGGCTCTGCGGCGACTCGGTCCTGGCGGCGGCAGCACGGATCTGTGGGTCAGAGACCTCGGCACGGCTCTGCGGCGACTCGGTCATGGCGGCAGCAGCACGGCTCTGCGGCGACTCGGTCATGGCGGCAACAGCACGGGTCTGTGGGTCAGCGACCTTGGCACGGCTCTGCGGCGACTCGGACATGGCGGCAGCAGCACGGCTCTGTGGGTCAGCGACCTCATCACGGCTCTGCGGCGACTCGGTCCTGCGGGTTGCTGGGCAGCGGACTCTGGAGATCCTGCGGGTTGCAGGGCAGCGGACTCTGGAGATCCTGCGGGTTGCAGGGCAGCGGACTCTAGAGATCCTGCGGGTTGCAGGGCAGCGGACTCTGGAGATCCTGCGGGTTGCAGGGCAGTGGACATGGATACTGCGGCCTGGCATGGCTTGGTCAAGGAGGTTTGGTAAGACTGGACCGTGTGGGCCTTCTGTGAGCGCACCTGGCAGGTTACCACTCTGTGCAGGCAGGAACCACAGTAGAAACATAAGCCATGGGTTTTCCTCCATACCCTTTCCTCCAGGGTCAGGGGTCCTCTGGAATCTTTCACTGGAACAGGTTCCTTTGGGAAGGCGTCCCTGGGAGTTTTCCGCAGTATAGCACTCAGCCGCTCCAGGTGCTGTTCTGCAGCTTTATTAACCTTTTGCAGGTTCTCCAACAGACCAAGAATCACTGCTAGCTCACTTGTTACTGGCGGTCTCATTATGTCACGATGGGGGTCGGGGACCTGACCTGACAGAGAGGGGTGTGAGCCTAATGAGCAGTGAAAATACACCATGAGCCAAAACTAGAAAAATAAATATATATCATTTATTCTAGGAACCAAGAACTTAAACCAAGAGCAGGGAATACAGAACATAAATACAACAAACAGAGCCTTTAACCTCATGGCAAGAAATATAAAGAAAACCAGATATATAAACAAAATAGGCAACTAAACATGGGAGGCAGAATTAAACATGGGAGGCAGAACTAAACATGATACTACAAGAAGGCAAGAAAAACAGGGTAAACTAGACATGAGCCTGTAAACAGAATGGCCAGGTAGACAGGTATAACAGGATAAATCTAGGCCAGGGAAAGACCAGACATGAGCTGGAAGACAGACAGACTGAACAGGATTAAATTAGACCAAGGCAAACCAGACAGGAGCTTGAAGACAGACTGAACTGAACTGAATAGATGATTCAGGATGAATCTAGAGCAAGGCAAACCAGACATGAGCTGAATGACTGATCCAGGATGAATGAGACCGCACCCTACTAAGGGAGTGGTCTCCATTTATACAAAATGGTCCAGGGTGAACCAATGGAGTCCAGGTACTGATCAGGCTTGGACGTGAACCAAATGTCCAGAACTAAAAGCAATGTCCATAGAAGCCAGAGGGGGCGCCAGAGACCCAGGACGTGACACAGAAGAGCGGATTCGTTGGCACTGGGTTCCAGTCTGCAGAGCGGAGCGAGATCCTTAGTCGAGGCATCGGTTCTGGACACTTTGCTCATGGGATGGTTGAGAGGCCTCAAGGCCTACAGTTCCGAAACGAAAGTGTGCACTTGGATGATTGTTTCCATTCACAGGGCCCCAACGTTGACTAGTCGAAGACAAACTTTATTCATTCACTGGCCAGTTGAATATAGTACCTGGGTACCCTAGACGTCACTTTGAGCCTTCTTTTTGAGCGGGACTTAAACCACGATACCGAGGGGGTTAACCATTTTTTTCCCGCCGCGTGTTTTTCCCGCGTGACGCATCCTGTAAATTCCTTCAACGTACATGTATATTTTATGCCACTTTATTGCTTCAGTAAAGTATTTAAATTTATTGACGCATCCTGTAAATTCCTTCAACGTACATGTATATTATATGCCACTTTATTGCTTCAGTAAAGTATTTAAATTAGAAAAATCCACAACAATGCTGGTGTATAGTAATTCCTAGTGCGGTGATACTATCCTGGGTTTATTCAGCGGCTCCTTCAGGGGTGAGCGCTACATGTGGGGGCTCGTCCAGGATTTGTCTCAGAGTATACCGCAACTAACGGGTCAGTATGGATCCAGACACAGCACCAGAGTGGTGTAGGGAACAAAATGGCCAGTTCGGATTGCGTGTAGTAATGGACATTCTCGCAGGCGCTATGCAGGAGATCCAGGAAACGTTCAGAATGATTGAGGAACAGATAAATGAGCTTAGTGTCATGCTCCACCTTTGAAAGACTGCTTATGTACCTGTAATGCACAGCCTGGCTCTAAGAACTTTGCCCTGGATCTCTTTCTTGGATTCCATACCAGGTTTTGCCCAGGCTCAGCACCTTGTCCAGGTTCCTGGAGATCCAGCCTGGGTTTTCCGGTCCAGCCTGGGAGTTTCAGCTGAAACCCATCTGCTATCAAGCCTCCATAAATAGCAGAGAGACCCAGCAAGGTTGATTCTGCATTGAGGTCCTGACTGTAGTACTTGGCCTTGTGCATACCTGTGCCTTCAAGTGTACCCTGTGCCTTCAAGTGTACCCTGTGCCTTCAAGTGTACCCTGTGCCTTCAAGTGTATCCTGTGCCTACAAGGGTATCCTGAGTCCACAAGTGTATCCTGCATCCATCTCTGTTCAGACCTTGGACAAACCTTTCTGGTTGCTGCACAAGTGGGTTCTCTCAACTACGTAGCCCATTATCCTGTGTCTGGATATCTACCGGTGGCTCATACTGCATTCACCACCTTCCCTGACCTTCAATCAAGGTACCATTGCCAACCGTCCAGATTCATTCTTTGTGGACCCTGTCTGCAGTCTGGGACTACATTGCCCACAATTCTATGCTACTAGACTTTTACCTGTGCTGTCCAGAAGGGGCATCTTCTGTTTATTCCAGTACCTGCTGCCAAGTCCCATTTTGTGTTCATTAAACCAATATTATTTGCTTGCAATCCTGTCTGGCCTCCCCTCTGTGTCGCCGCCTGCTGGGCTCATACCCGAACCGCACACGCCACCTGACACTTAGTATCGAAAGTAAAGACTCAAGTGACAGTCAGTCAAAATTAGAGCCAGCTCCACTTATTCAGAGACCACACCTTGATAATTTGCTAGAGGTTACCATTAGAAAAGACTTTAAGATCACAGGCCACATTGGA